>MU603997.1:21508-86661 GCA_025201845.1 Martensiomyces pterosporus | reverse complement strand
CGAGAGCTCCGCTTCCCTATCCCGCCCGCTCCCCGCCGCAACATTATGCAGCGCGACCAACAGAGTGGGTTCCAGACAGCCACAACAGATGGCGTGCCAAGCTTTCCCAAGAACCTTTGCCGACCGCGGTCTAGAGTTCAAGGAGTTTTGCAGGTCCATGTTGCGAGGCCGGCACCAAGGAGCAACAACAGTGCCTAGGTAATTCTATTCACGGGCTCTCCCGGGTGGCATGCGTTTTCATGTGCAGTGGCACATCATTCGGATGTTGGGTGCTGTCCGCTGCTCCGCAGCTGTGCAACACTATTTAAGCTCTTAGCCACAGTTGACATTTTTCTGGTTCTCCTAGCTTTTTACGTTCACTAAACACAAACACCAGCGCCTTGCGCATGCTTGCAATGGTTGAAGTGGTTGCTGGGAAAGCGCCAAGTGCGCAAAAAGAGCAAAGCACAAACAAAAAAGGGTAGAGCGGCGGTGGCTCTGGGCTAGTAGCCGCCCCTGCCGCGATACCCGCCACGGTAGCCACCACCACCTCGTCCACCGTGGGGGCCGCCGCGGTATCCGCTGTTGCCTCTGCCGCGATACCCGCCGCGACCACCGCCATTGTATCCGCCGCGGAAACCACCTCGGGCGCCGGGCACGGTGGGCGGAGCAATAGAGGCCGCCGGGCGCCCGGCAAATGGCTGGTATCCCATCGGGCGAGGAGGCGGCGGCGGACGGGGGTTGCTGCCGTAGCCGTGGGGCGACGACGGGTAGGCGCTGCTGTACTCTGGGTTCTGGTTGCCAGACTGGTCGTAGCGGCGAGGGCCACGGCCTCGGTCCTGATAGACGTCGTTGCCTTGTTGGCGGTAAAAGTGCGAAAAGTCGCGGTTGTTGCCATGGTGCGCACCGCGCGGACCTCCACGGTAGCCCGACTTGCCACCGGTGCGCACAAACTCAAAGTCGGTGCCTGTGAGCACACGGCGCGGCAGACGCACGCCAGGGAGAAGCACAGCAGTGTGCGCGGTTGCTGGCTGCGGCTGGTGGAAGACCACTGATATGGACTTGTCTTCCTCGATGTCGGGCTTGCCGCTGTCGCGCAGAGGCGACTCGTACGAGGTGTGCGGAACAAAGTTTGGGTCGCACGACACAGCTCCAGACATCCGCCCACTCAAGCGTGGATTGAGTGGCACCTCGGCAGCTGCGTCCTTGGTCGTGTACAGGTCGCACAGGCTCTCGTACACAGGGTTGGCAGAGCTGACCATCACCAGCTCCTTTCCAGGCGCGTTGCGCAGGCGCTCCTCGGGAGCGAGTTTCGGGTACACCTTCTCCACAGCATCCAGCAGCCGCTTCTGGTCGATGAACGGGAGCAGAATGACGGCCTGCCACAAAAACTTTTTGCCGTTGAGATCCAGAGGGAAGTCGGTCGGGTAAAAATCGATGATCGGGCTCTCTGGCGACGTCATGAGCGGGCCAAACTCCTTGGGGAGGTTGTGGCGACTGCGCGCAGGGAGCACGCCCATTAGCTGCTCATAAGGGCGCAGAGGAGCGTTGAGCTCAAACGAGGTGTCCGCTTTGTCGAGGCTGACAAAATCAGACGCCAGAGGGGCATAGTGGTAAGGGTAGTACCAGCCCCACGAGACACACCCCTGGTAGTAGTACTTTAGCACCCAGCACAGCCCGCGGACGTAGTGCTCGACAATCTTGTGGACCGATGGAGTGTCCTCAGAAGAAATGTGGAACTTGAGGCGGTAGTAGCGCTCCTTGTAGCCATCCTCATGAAGCTTCACGTCGTCTTCAGCAGACAGTGCCTGCGTGTCCTTACCCGCTGGCTCGCTGCCCTCGACAGTGTCGCTTTCACCCACCGCTTGCTGGTTGTCAGTCGTTTCGCCTGCCTCGGGTTTGCTGTCATCATCGGCAGTGCTGTCTGCGGCAGACTCGGCGTTATCCACGCCAGTCCTAGCCCTCTTTCTAGCACCGCTGGCCTCGTCAACAGACATCTCGTCCACGCCATTGTTTTCGTCAGCATCATCGCCGTGGGCACGCTTGGCAGCAACAGGAGCAGCAGCAACAGGAGCAGCAGCAACAGGAACAGCAGCAGGAACAGCAGTAGATCCAGAGACCAAGACCTCGTCGTCCTCATCCATTTGGTTCGCAGCAGCCGCTGGCTCTGTATTTGCTGAGATCTGTTTCCTGAGCCTGTTGGCAGCCTCAAAGTTCTTGGCATTAGCTGCACTCGCCTGGACGCGCTCGCTTGCCTCGCGTTCCCCTCTGGCATTAGCAGCGGCGACGGCAGCCATTTGATCGGCCGCAGATTCAAGGCGAGACTCGCCAGAGAACGCATTGTGCTGCTCGTTCCTTTTTTCATCGCGCTTTCTGCGGCGCTCGCGCTCGTTCTCCTGGCGCTTGCGCTGCTTAAAGGTCGAGTCCTCCAGCTTTGCAATCTTGTCCATGATGGGCTGCACGCGGTGCAGGTCGACGCTGCCATTGTGCGTGATATACCCGCCAGACTGGGGCAGCTCTTCCTTCCAAAACTCGATGAGCTTCTCCAGGGCGCCCTCGCGGATCTCAAGGGATGGCAGGTGGGGCAGAAAGTCATTGCCAACAAAGAAGCACATGAACACCCAGTCGTCAATCGCCCTTTCCAAGTCGAACGGGAACGGCAGACGCACCTGCGGTCTCAGCTCAAACTCGAGGTACTCGCGCAAAACGTCGATGTGGGCGAAGACAAAAGGCTGCTCGCTTGGGTCGACGTCGGGCGTGGTCTTGCCTGCGCCCCTGCAATTGCGCTCAAAGTGGCCCTTTTTGCCACAGTTGCGGCATGGCTTGGCCAGCATGTCGGCCCACTGCACGTCCTCGCGAAGGATCTTGAAGTGGGGCTCGTGTGTGGCCAGCGAAAGCATGATGAGATCAGCATCCAGCCCATACAGCACATGCGTGGTGTTGGGGTCGTGCGCAGGCATCATCCGCTGGCGGCGAATGTAGGCCATGATCTTGTGCTCTCCTTCGCCGGGGACGCTCGAGTCAGAAAGAATAACCTTGACATTCCTCCAGGCCGGATCGGAATTGAGCTTGCTGACAATGTAGTAGCGCAGCGATCTGGCCAGGAGGTCCATAAAGGGCGTGCCGGGCGTAATGCAGTTGCTGTCCCAGGGCTTTTCGGGCTCGGGCTGCTTTTCGCCAGTCGCCCTAAACACCTCCTCGGCGGCCTTTGACTGCTCTCTTTCCTTCTCCTCGGCCTCCTGGGCAGCGCGGAAACGGCGCGACCGCTGCTGGTTCATCTTTGCACGGGGTGCGACGCCATCGATGGCCATGTAGACAACCTTGCGCGGGCGGATCAGGCTGAAGACGCGGTCCAGGCACTTGAAAATCTCAATCATCATGTCTTCCTCAGTCTCGGGAGCTGCTCTGAACTGCGGGTGGCAGCACGGGTGGACAATGCCGTTCATGTCCAGGTAAAAGTTGTCAATCTCGACGCCATTGGGGTTTGGCTTGGTAGAATCAACTGGGATCTCGATGCCATTAATGACAGTGGGCTTTTCCTCAATGACATGGCTCTGCACCTTTGGATACTTGCGTGTAAGCCAGCGGTAGAATGCTGCAACTCCCATGACAAACACAGCAAAGAGGGGGAATAGGGCGGGCAGAAGCTGAGGGGGGAGGGGAGGAAGGCAGGCGAGGGTAATAGACTCTGGTCAGAAAATATATCGAGGGAAACCAGGACAGCGCCGTCTCACAGGTGCTCTTTCTGCTTCCTTTCGTATTCTGCTTTCTCGCACTGTTCGCGCTGCTGCGGGTGTGATTTGCTCGCGCGCCAAGTAAATGAAAGCGGTTTGGTACTGCTGCAGCCAGACACGCCTCAGAGAAGTGCAATTCTATCCAACACTGCGTAGTCCCTGCGTGGTGGTTTGGAGGTAAATGAGAATGTATTCTACACTACTTGCAAAGTCTAGGGCAGCAAAATTGAGAGCGAAGCCGGAGGGAGCCTTGCACCAAGCAGGGGCAGAGCCTGTGGAAAAAGTTTTGTCCGCGCTGGGCACCTCGGCAATGCGCTGTAGCTGTGCGCTCTTTTTTCTGCTGTGGCTTTCCACGCGCCATTCGGTTCAGCTCGACTCGACTCGACAGTGTCTGCCGCCTGTGCTGTCGGCTGCTGTTCAAGTGTCGCAGCAGCGTGTGCAAGGTGCGCCTGGTGTTTGCACACGTCCCCTCCGCTCCGCTCTTAGTATCGCAGGCGCGCATTTCTTCGCACAGCGCTTATTTCCGCCAAACAGCAAGCAATGAGCGAGCAGGCTTACTTCACCGACTGCGACGCCGCAAGCGAGTTCCGCACGGATTTGAGCCGGTGGAGGCTCAATGTAGACAACGGACGGCAGGTCTGGGTGCATCTGGGCGAGGAGGAGGCGAAGGCGCGTCCGCAGAGCTTCTTGGAGAAGTACTGGCTGGGCCTGCCTGTCGAGATGCCCGAGCTGCCAAAGGCCACCAGGCCGATGCAGGCAGCGCAGAACGGGTGGGAGTTCTTCAAGCGCCTGCAGACCGAGGACGGCCACTGGGCTGGTGCGTATGACGGCCCGCTGTTTGTGACCTGCGGCATTGTGATCACGGCGTATATCACGGGTGTGGGGTTTGGCGAGGACAGCAAAAAGGAGCTCTGCCGCTACCTGCTAAACATGGCAGACAAGGAGGACGGCGGGTGGGGGCTGCACACCGAGGGGAGGTCGTCTGTGTTTGGCACGGCCATGAACTACATCATGCTCCGCATCCTGGGCATGCAGCCCGACCACCCGGCGATGACCAGGGCGCGGGGCACGCTCCACAAGCTGGGCGGAGCGTGTGCCATCCCGTCGTGGGGGAAGTTCTGGCTGAGTGCGCTGGGCGTCTACGAGTGGGAGGGCATGAACCCGCTGCCTCCGGAGCCCCTGCTGCTGCCCACCGTCCTGCCCGTGAACCCAGGCAACTGGTGGGTCCACACGCGCGCAGTCTTCGTCGGCATGTGCTACACGTACGGAAGGAGGGCGACTCTTCCGCTGAACGACCTGACGCGGTCTCTGCGCGACGAGCTGTACGACCAGCCATACGACCAGATCGACTGGCCTGCCCAGCGCGACAACGTCAGTGCAGCCGACCGCTATGTGCCAAACACCATCCTTCTGCGCGCGTTCAACACTGCTCTCGGCGTCTACGAGCGCTGGAGGGTGCCGTTCATCCGCCAGCGAGCGCTGGACGAGGCGCTCTTCCAGATCGAGCACGAGGTCAGCAACACGCACTACCTCTGCATTGCGCCAGTCAACTTTGCGACCAACATGCTTGCCCTCTACTACGCGCATGGCGCCGACAGCCACTGGTTCAAGGGCATGCGTGGCCGCATGGTGGATGTGCTCTGGATGTGCCGCGAGGGTCTGGCTGCTAGCGGGACGAACGGGTCGCAGCTGTGGGACACGGCATTTGCTGCACAGGCGGCAGTGGACGCCGGGCTGGCCGGACTCCAGGAGAACAGGGAGTGCATGCTCAGGGCGCTGCAGTTCCTCGAGTCCACACAGATCCGCAAAGACCCGGAGAACATGCGCAGGACGTACCGGCAGGCGACCAAGGGTGCATGGCCGTTCAGCACTCGCGACCAGGCGTACACCGTGTCCGACACCACTGCCGAGGGCCTCAAGGCGACCGTGCTTTTGCAGCAGGCGAGCTTCCTCCCGAACCTTGTCTCCGACGAGCGACTGAAGGAGGCTGTCGATCTGCTGCTTGGAATGCAGAACTGGGGCGGGGGCTTTGCCTCGTACGAGCGCGTGCGCGGGCCGCAGCTCATGGAGAGCATCAATGCGTCGGAGGTGTTTGGCAACATCATGGTGGAGTACACGTACCCGGAGTGCACCACGTCGGTCATCCTTGGCCTGACCTCGTTCGCAAAGGCCTACCCGGACTACAGGCCAAAGGACATCGAGAAGTGCATCCGCCGCGCAGCCAGCTACGTGCTCAAGGCCCAGCGCGACGACGGCAGCTGGTACGGGTCCTGGGGCGTGTGCTTCACATACGCATCCATGTTTGCTCTCCAAAGCCTTGCGTGTGTCGACATGCACTTTGGCAACTGCTGGGAGGGCATGAAGGGGTGCGCGTTCCTGATCGACCGCCAGAACCCCGACGGCGGCTGGGGCGAGTCCTTTGAGAGCTGCGTCCAGAAGAAGTGGATCCCGCACCCCGATGGAAGCCAGGTCGTCAACACGGCGTTTGCTGTGCTCGCGCTGATGGCTGCCAAGTGCACGTATGGCGACGCGGTCAAGCGGGGCGTCATCTTTTTGATGAAGAAGCAGCAGCCAAACGGCGAGTGGCTCCAGGAGGGCATCGAGGGCGTGTTCAACCACTCCTGCGGCATTCGCTACCCGAGCTACAAGTTCATCTTCCCCATCTGGGCGCTTGGTCGCTACGCGGAGCTCTATGGCGACCTGCCCCTCGTCGACTGAGGCCCAGACTGAGGCCCAGGCGCCAATCTGCTCCGGCGCCCGCACTGCTTTCCGTTTGTTTATCACTAGCCGTCCTACTGCAAATCACCATGAATGTGTTTACTGCTGCTTTCCGATCTGCCTGAATGTTAAATTGCCAGCCGCCACCTGGAGCAGGCATGGGCGAAGCCACTCCTCTCGCAGCGCCTGGCGGGTGTGTGGAGCCAGCCCGCGCTGCTGTGGTGGACGAGACTCGGGAGAGCGCGCTGTCAGGCGCGCCTTCCCTTTTCCCTGTGCTCTGCTACGCTCTACCTGCAATCTCCACTTCGGCCCTCAATCTGCCTCTTTGCACGCAGCATTCCTTATTTGTGCTTTCCGCATCCTCGTTCTCTGCCGCCTGCCGCTCCTCGTCTTCCTGCCCTGCCCCCTCTCTCCACTTGGCCCCTGAAAACGACTCGAATGTCCAATAGCTCATCAGAGCACATTGTAGACGTCGGCGATTTGCACACCACACAGCAACTCTCAAGCACCTTGCTTCTCAGTCCGCTCGCTGCACCGCACACGGGCCCCGAACACGAAAGCTCGCCTCGCTCGGCACTGCATACACAAGAACACGAATCGCCAATGGCTGCCGCTGTGGCTGCTGCTGCCGGAGATAAGGCTCTGCCAGGCATGACGCTAAAGTCTCGGCGCAAGATGCGCGTGCCCACAGAGCCCCTGTGGGGCACGTTTGAGTTCAAGATATACTACGTGCTGTACCTTGTCGCAGTGCCCAACATGATATACACAATGTGCAGGGCATCGTCGCCGTCGCGAGAAGAGTACTCTGGGTACAAGGGCGACCTTTCGCCTGGATGGATGTTTGGACGCATGGTTGACCTCTCGGATGGCCAGTGGGACACATTCAGATCGCACCTGCCAGCCTTTGCAGGCGCAATGCTTGCGTATGTGGGATTGAACCGCCTGTTCCGCGCGGTGGTTGTGCGCCGCAGCTGCGACGCATTCCTTCGCAGCCCTGCGTCAGTTCGCGGCGCGCTTCCCACCCTGTGGTTCCCGCTTGTGTTTGCCACGGTCTTTGTGGTTGTGCTCTTCGGCACGTCCACAGTGTTTATCTTTGCGCTCACTGGCGGCAACTACTTGCTCGCCAAAAGGTGCGGTGGCAAGCGGTGGGCGCCGCTAGCAATCTGGGTCTACAACATGGCCATGCTTTTCTCCAACGAGCACTACAAGGGCTACAAATTCGCACGGATCGCGGGCTCGCTCGCATGGCTCGACGAATGGCACGGCATCCTGCGCCGCTGGGACATCACGTTCAACATCACAATGCTCCGCATGGTTTCGTTCGGCATGGACTATCACTGGCGTGCAAAGCAGGATGCCGAGGCATCGCCTCAGCAGATCGACGCAATGGTTGGTACGCCAGGCAGCGAGAAGGACCGCATTGAGCACTCGTGCTATGCGCAGGACTACTGCTTTGCAAACTACTGGGCATACCTGCTGTATCCGCCGCTGTACATGACTGGCCCAATTATCACATTCAATAGCTTTGTCTCGCAGATGCGCTTCCCGTCGCCCAGCATCTCCGCAAGGAGCACAGTTGCTTACGGCGTCCGGCTGGTGGCATCGATCCTCCTGATGGAGCTGATACTGCACACCGTCTACTGCGTGGCTATCAGCAAGTGGGGCCAGTGGGACACGTTCAGCGCGTACGAGATCAGCCTGGTTGGCTACATGCGCCTGTCGTTCATCTGGCTCAAGCTGCTGATCATCTGGCGGTTTGCGCGGTTCTGGGCAATGGCCGATGGCCTCGAGACCGTGGAGAACATGCGCCGCTGCATGAGCAACAACTACTCGCTGCAGCAGTTCTGGCGCGACTGGCACTGCAGCTACAACAAGTGGCTAGTGCGCTATGTCTACATTCCGCTGGGCGGCCGAAAGACAAGCACGTGGAACACGTTTGTCGTCTTTACGTTTGTCGCCCTTTGGCACGATCTGACCATGAAGCTTCTGCAGTGGGCCTGGATCATTGCGCTTCTTTTCCTGCCCGAGGGCCTTGCCACCTGGTACTTTAACCGCCCACGCTGGTCGCGCAAGCCGTACTTCCGCTACATCTGCTCGCTGGGCGGCGCACTGAACATCATTGCAATGATGATTGCGAACCTGGTTGGCTTTGGCGACGAGGGCGTCGACAAGATGCTCAGCAAGATATTCAGCCGCTCCGGCTTTGCGTTTCTCGCAGTCACATACGTGCTTCTCAATGTGCACCTGCAGGTGATGTTTGAATGGCGCGAGCACGAGTACCGCAGGGAGTATGCTGCCCACGAGCGCAACGCTGCCCAGTGGGAGCTGGCTGTCACAAGGACGGCGCCCAGCCCTGCCCCAAGCGCAAGCGCAAGCCCAAACCCCGGCTCGGCGGCCGACGCTGGATCGGGCATGTCGCCTCCTGCTGAACCACAGAGCCTGCGACAAAGGCCAGCCGCGGACCAGCAACACGCCGCATCCCGCTGAGTCGCCTGTGCTTCTTGGGGGGCAAACAGGCAGCTTCTGTCAGCAATAAAAGTAAAAGAGGACACCACGATTCGCCATGTGCTTCCAGAGGGAGACAGGCCCCGCAGGCGCATTGTTGGTGGGATGCACAGAAATGGGGCAGATAGTTCATAGTGCGAGAGTAATATCAGGGAAACGAACAAATGGTGTAGAGCATACGAAATAGACAGCAAACAGGTGAAAAAAATAGAGCATGGCGGGCTGGCAATGTTACAAATCTCCCCGCCTGATGTATATCGGAGAGCCGAATTGCCGCGATGTCTTGTTCCGGTACCGCTGCTTGGCCTCCGCAACCTTCTCCTTGGTCTTGAATTGCGCATCAACCACCGGCCGCACGTCGTCGGCACCAACAAGCGTCTCTAGGAACTCCATCAGACGCAGCAGCTCGCGGTCGCCCTTGTCCTCGTACCAGCTTTCGATCGGGATGCCGTTTGACTGCTGGTACGCAAACGCCTGCGGGCAGTTGTCAACAAGTATCACCTTTGACTCGTCGCGGCCCAGAATCCCCAGGTCCTTGACGTAGTTTGTGTTGACGTAGACACACGAATCTCTGAACAGCCGGTGCCGGATATAGCGCCTGTCCGGGTCGATCAGGTTCAGCAGCCTGTCTGCGTACACCTGCTGCGACGCTGTGAATATAACGACCTCAAAGAGCCTGCTTGCTCTGTCCAGAAACTCGCGATACCCCGGGCGCAGCCGGCAATACACGTCGTAGTTGAGTCCGTTGTACTCGACTGGAAACACGAGGTCGGGGTTCTCCACTCTTGTTAGAGCACAATGGACCAGCGTCTCGTCGAGGTCGAGCACTAGTGTGATCGGCGGGCTAGACCGTGTCTTGCGCGGCAGCGCATAGGGCCGAAGCGTATGCTCCTTGGGGATCGGGGGCAAGTCGGCCATAAACAGGTAGGGGTTGAGCTCGTCGTCCTCGTCGTCGTAGTGCAGGTACTGCTCATATTGGGTGTCGATGTCCGAATCAGCCAGAGAAGAGATGCTCGAGATATCTGGGTTGCCTTCGTTGGCCAGCTGCCCGCCACCGGCGACGACGCCCATTGGGGTTTCCGCCAGCGCTGTTCCTGGCGAGAGTCCAGCAGGCACGGCAGCCAGCGGCACTCCATTTGGTGCATTCACCTCGTACCCCTGAGTCAGATTTGCACAAACAGGGATGTTCTCTTTGCTCGGTGTCTCTGGGTACACGGCAGCTTTCTGGGAGCTGTTGGAGGATCCGCTGTTGGAGCTGCTGCTACTGCTGCTGCTGCTGCTGTTGGCACCTGCATCGCTCGAATTCACCATAAAAACGTGCATGCCGTTTTCGTGCGCCCTGGCAGGCGATGTGGTGTACGAGGCGACCGATGCTGTCGACGAACCCAGCGTCGTAGGATTCATGGGTGGCGCTGTGAGCGAATTAGTCTCAGGTGAGCCTTTGGGTATGACGCTCATGTCTAACTGCAGCGAATCCAGCTGACCCAGGGCTGCGGGCTGAGCAGCAACGAGTGCATGGCCATTGCCTTCATCGAGTGCAGAGTGTGCCGAGGCGCCGTCGCTTTTCTCGTCGGTGGGCTTGGCGGGCTCTGACGACGTAGCTTCTTGTGCTAGGCGACCAAGCGGATCATGTGCAATGCCCGACACTCGCCGGAGCAAGTCGAGCACGGGCGAAAAAATAGTTTTCAGGGGCGACGGAGGCGCATCTGCATCGTCCCGGTCGCCGACATTGCCAGTGTCCGATGCTTCAGCAGATGACACATCGCCGCCAGTTTCTCTCTTTGGTCGGCGCGAGGCTCTGGGTCTGGACACGTGCTTGGTTGGAGTCGACGCCGCAGAGGCATCGCTGGACGCTCCAGAACCGGCCGGCTTTAGCCGCTTGGGCAGCGGCGAGTGGAAGGACGGGCTTGCAGCTGCGCCAGCGCCAGCATTGTCGTACCTTCGCCGCTTAGCTGCTGGTCCGCTTGTTGGCGTGTCTCCCTCACCTGAATTGCCAGCTCTAGCTAGTGGCTCGCGGGGTTTGCGCTTGGGCGAGGACATGATAAAGCTGACCTGCGGCTCTGCGGCGGTAATCTGTGTGCTGGCACCAATGCCAGAACTGGCGTCCTTGCTGGCTGAGCTCTTCTTCCCTGCTACTCTCTTTGACGCTGTTTTGGCCATGGCCTTTGTCGAGCTTGTTCGCACCATGGCAGTGGCATCTGCGTGGCTGTTGCTACCACTGTTAGACGCGGCAGCAATGTCTGCATCGGCAGCACCAGCCCGGGTTGCATTGCGATTCGATTGGCGCGCTGAACGAGCGCGAGTCGCCGTTGCCGCTGCCGTTGCCGCATCTACAGAGCTAGGCGCATGATTTGCCTTGTGCGAGACCGCTGCCTCCTTTGCTGTGCGCCTTGCTGCTGCAGGCTTAGCCCTGGGCCCCTTTGGCGGCTTTGCCTTTCTAGTTACGACGGGGTCAGGTGACGCAGCGGGTGTCTCAGCCGATGTGCCAGCACTCCGCTTGCTGCGCCTGAGTTCTCTTGGGAGCACAGGCTCAGAAGGCGCCTCTGTATCAGCAATTCGACCCTTTGTGCGCTTTGGGACAGCTCTGGTCGACTTTGCGATCGCAGCAGTAGTGTCCGAGCTAGCTGCTGGTACGGCTGCCTTTGTACTGCCATTTAGGCTGAGGCTGAGGCCGCTGTTGCTGCTGCTGCTAGCTAGGCGCTTCGAGCCATTGCGGAGAGGCGCCATGGTCGCCATGCAGATGCGATAGTAATACGGTGAGAGCTGCCAGGAGCGTTGCAGCTGCGACTTGCGCCTTCGTTTGTGTCTGCTGTATGTCGAGAGCTGGTTTAGCCACCACGCGTACTATACAAGCGGGGAGTAGAAATACAATAGAATGTAATAGAATGCAGAGCACTGCGGGTGTGCCAGAGTCGCAGCTTGTGCAAAGGCAGAGGGGCAGGCGGAGGTGTGCTAGCTGCAGCCAAATCAGAGAGGCGGCACGCTGAGTCGAATAAGCAAAAAAGAAAGTGCCCTGAGGGTGCGGCGGCGTGCACGCGTGTCCAAATTCGCCTGAGCGCTAGGTAGGTGCAAGTATGAATATGCAGCGGGCTGTGCAATATTAAAATAAAAAACAGCAACCGAATTAGAGGGCCCGGGAAACAACAGCGGATAGAATAGGTAAATAAGGAGCAGGAAGGCTTCGATTCCTGCGACGCGTCCTTCAATGCGCCAGCCTCCACCCCTTTTGGCTCTTCTCCGCTTTCCCCCACCAAACCGAGCTAAAATTGAATCGTCGGGCATGTGCTCGCTCATTGGCCAGCCTTGATCTGCGCCTAGATTTGATCGCTGCTCGTGCTGCTAATTTGGGCTGCGCTTGTGCGGAGAGGGGCGAGGCAGCAGCAGCGCGCTTGAAGTGCAACACGCCTTCCGCCTCTTTTTGCCGCGGCACCTCTGCTGTTGTTTGTGCTGCAAGCTTTGCTTAGAATTACACTACCCACCCGCTTTGCCATTCGCCGGCTCAACACGCATCAGGATACGCAGACACTGGCATTCCGAGGGCAGAAATGGATCTGGACGCGCAAACGGCAGAGCCCGAGCTGGTGGCAAGAGTTGAAAGGCTTTTGCAGAGTGGTTCTGGAGCGACAGCACAGCTTGCTACCCCAGCCATATGCCAGCGGCTAATTCAGTTTGGCACATTGTCGAGCAGCATCGGCCAGTTTGAAACAGCGTGCAGGATGTTTGGGCGCTTCGAGGGCGACGTGCTGGCGTCGGTGTACAAGGCGATCCAGGAGCAAAAGAAACGGAGCAGCTCGCCAAGCGCGGGCATGGTGTTTGGCGGCCGAAAAGCGAGCAGCGGCGCTGGCCCACGAGCCCACGAGCAAAGCAAAGCGCAGCTATCAAGCGAGCCCAAATCGGGTGGGCTTGTATACGTGCCAAAATCCCAGCGAACCAGTGCACAGGGAGCGAGCCAGCATGGAGGCGGCAGCAGCAGCAGCAGCAGCAGAAACGATCGCTCAGCCGAGAAGCAGTCGGCATTGGGGCTAGACAAGCTTGCTGCCCGGCTACGCGCTGAGGCAGTAAAATCGATGCCCAAAAACAGAATGTCGTTTAGCGAGCAGGACCAGCCGGATGGCGAGGAGCGAAAGGAAGGGCCCAAAATCGCTTTTAGACAGCCGCACATCCCAGCCAATTTGCGGCACCGCAGGGCCGACACACCCTCTGACCCTGGGGGCGTTTCATTAAGCGCGCAGCAGAGGCTGGAGGAGCACAGACGCCGGCTGGATCGCACAGAGGGCCATCGCAAGGGATTGTCGTATAAGAGCAGCGCGCAGGAGTCCCGGCGCAGCAGAGCGACCAGGTGGGAGAGCACCGCCGGCAGCGAGTCAAGCAGCCGGCATAGGAGGCATGGATCGAGGTCGCGGTCAAGGTCTCCGCCGCTGCACCGCAGCGACAGCCACCGTGGTCGCAGCTCGCGCGACCGGAGCCCTAGACCAGGGTCGCATGCGTCTTCTCGCACGGAGGATCGCCCGAGGGAGTACCGAGACACAGGCGCAAGTAGACGTGAAGCCAGCAGCAGCCGCGGATGGGGCAGCATGACTCCAGGAATACACAGCGATAAACATCCGCTCTCATCGCGTGAGAGGACATCTACGACACGCAGGTCGGCCTGGGATGCACCGACTCCACGCAGAGAGTCACCAGAAATGCCGCACACACCGCAGGCCACTGCTAGCCTGGGCCGTAGCTACAGCAGCGACGGCGGTGAGGATGGCCAGTCCGACCGGGAGGGATGGGAAACTGCCCAGCGGCAGCTCGATCGCGACTGGTACAGCATAGACGAGTCGGGCGGTGCTCAGGACGACTCGCACAACCCATTTGCCGACTACGTTGAACACGACAACAAACTCGAGGCAAAGCTTGTGAGCAAGCAGACAAAGAGGATGACGATGCGCCAGATGCAGTACAGCCACGACAACGAGCTTTGGGTCAATAGCCGCTTGCTCCAGTCGGGCATTGTTCAAGCAACGGGCGCTGACGATGTCGACGACGACGGCGACAAGAATCGCGTGCATCTGCTGGTCCACGATCTCAGGCCGCCATTTCTCGAAGGGACGGTGCTGACCCGGCAGCTGGATCCGGTGAAGACTGTTGTGGACCCAACCAGCGACCTGGCCGTATTCGCACGCAAAGGCAGCCCCCTCGTTCGAGAGACTCGAGAAAAGCGCGAGCGGATGAAGGCGACTCGCGACGCAGTGAACATGGCGGGGACGACGCTAGGAAACGTCATGGGTGTGCAGACCGAGGATGACGCGGAGCAGGAGAGTGCGCATGAGGCACCGGCCGCGCAAGGCAGCAAGCAAGACCCATCCGAGGAGCCCCGGCCAGCAGATGCCGAGCCCAGCACTAGCGGCGCCTCAGAGTTCTCTCGGACAAGGTCCATTCGCGAGCAGCGCGAGTACCTGCCCGCGTTTGCGTGTCGAGACGACTTGCTCCGTGTGATCTCCGACAACCAGGTAACCGTCGTCGTTGGCGAGACCGGGTCGGGCAAAACGACCCAGCTGGCGCAGTATCTCCACGAAGCAGGGTACACTCGCTTTGGCATGATTGGGTGCACGCAGCCCAGGCGCGTGGCAGCCATGAGCGTTGCAAAGCGGGTGGCGGAGGAGATGGGCGCCAGGCTGGGCGAGGAGGTGGGCTACTCGATCCGGTTCGAGGACTGCACGTCAAAGCTCACAAAGCTCAAGTACATGACAGACGGCGTGCTGCTGCGCGAGACGCTGACACGCCGCGACCTGGGACAGTACAGCGCGATCATCATGGACGAGGCGCACGAGCGCACGCTCAACACGGATGTGCTGCTGGGCCTCCTGAAGCGGATTGTCGGAGAGCGCAGGGACTTGAAGCTCATTGTTACCTCGGCAACCATGAACTCTCGGCGGTTTGCCGAGTTTTTCGGGAATGCGCCGGTGTTCACCATCCCCGGCCGGACGTTCCCGGTTGATGTCATGTTCAGCAAGACGGCGTGCGAGGACTACGTCGACAGCGCTGTGCGCCAGGTCCTTACCATACACCTGTCCCAGCCCGCAGGAGACATTCTGGTGTTCATGACTGGCCAAGAGGACATTGAGGTGTGCTGCGAGGCCATCCGCGAGCGGCTTGCTGCAGTTGACGGCGCAAAGCCGCTGGCGGTGCTGCCGATCTACTCGCAGCTGCCAGCCGACCTCCAGGCAAAAATATTTGAGCCGTCCCCAATGCGCAAGGTTGTTGTGGCCACGAACATTGCGGAAACATCGCTGACCGTCGATGGCGTCAAGTACGTTGTCGACAGCGGATTCTACAAGCTCAAGGTGTACAACCCGCGCATCGGCATGGACTCGCTTCAAATAACGCCCATCTCGCAGGCCAACGCAAACCAGCGCTCGGGCCGCGCTGGGCGCACGGGGCCAGGAGTGGCGTACCGCCTGTACACCGAGCGGGCATTCAAAAGCGAAATGTACCCCAGCCCCATCCCTGAGATCCAGCGCACGAACCTGTCGTACGTGGTGATGCTCCTGAAGTCGATCGGCGTGAGCAACCTGCTAGACTTCGATTTCCTCGATCCGCCGCCGGAGGACACCATCAAAACGTCGATGTACCAGCTGTGGACGCTTGGGTCGCTGGACAACACAGGCAGCATTACGCCCACCGGCCGCAAGATGGTCGAGCTGCCGCTGGACCCGGCGCCAGCAAAAATGCTGGTCAGCGCCTACAGGCTTGGGTGCACGGCCGAGGTTGTGACGATAGTGTCGATGCTTGCGGTGCCCTCAGTGTTTTACAGACCCAAGGAGCGCTTGGACGAGTCCGATGCGGCGCGCGAAAAGTTCTTTGTGCCCGAGTCTGACCACCTCACCCTCCTCAACGTGTACAGCCAGTGGCGGTCAAACGGCTACCGCGACTCGTGGTGCACCCGGCACTTCATCCACTCAAAGTCGATGCGAAAGGCCCGCGAGGTGCGCAACCAGCTTGTAGACATCCTGACAGGCACGCTCAAGGCCGAGATCAAAAGCGCCGGCGCCAACTGGGACATTGTCCGCCAATGCGTGTGCTCGGCCTACTTCCACCAGGCGGCCAGGGTGAAGAGCCTCGGCGAGTATACGAACTTGAGAACGGGCATGCCGTGCCACCTGCATCCGACCAGCGCGCTATACGGAATGGGCTACACGCCAGACTACATCGTCTACCATGAGCTTGTGTATACGTCCAAGGAGTACATGCAGTGCGTCACGGCGGTTGATCCTCGCTGGCTGGCTGAAATGGGACCCATGTTTTTCAGCCTTCGCGAGGCCGGCGCAAGCAAGAGGCAGCATGCCGACGTGCAGATGGCAAGGATGGAGTCGGAGTTCCAGCAGGCAAAGGATGCGGCTAAGCAGGCCGACGAGGAGCGCCTGCGGACTCAAGCGCGCTCTTCGCGGTCAAGCATCGTCACGCCTGGCCTTGGCGGCGGCGCGCGGTTCAAAACGCCTCGCCGGCGCACGAACATCTAGCCAGTGTGCTGCCGCCGCTGCTGCTGCTGCCGCTGCCACCGCCGTCTCACGTGTCAGTCCCCAATGTGGCTTCTGATCGCGCTACACGGATAACAGATAGCTCAAACATTCGGGGCTTCCCCCCTCTATACTCTGTTTCCCCTCGCCTGCTGCTGCTATTGCATTTTTCCTGTGCTTCTGCAATACACACTTACTGAGCAAGCCGCTCGTCTCCAGCACCCGGGAAGCCAAAGGGCAGCATCAGCAATGTCAGGCACAGGCAGGCTTATGAAGGCCTTGCACAAGTTCAAAACGCTGAACAGCACGAAAAACTCGGAGGAGCTTGCACAGGTGATCCAAATAGACTCGGCGTATACGAACTGCGTTCTGGATGATGTCTGGAAAGAGGACGGCAGCTGGGACGCACTGGAGACGCACACGCCAAAGACGCTTTGGGACGAAATATCGTCTGCACACTTCAGGGCCGGCGCAGAGTTCCGCCTGGGGAACTATGTTCAGGCCTACAAGCACCACCTGGACTCGTATAATGCGTTCCTGCGGGCCTTTCAGAAGATGTCGCGCTGGGGCGTCCATGCGCTGTTTGTGATGTGCTCCGATCTGTACAAAGTCGCCAAGAGGGCAGACAGGCAGCTTCGCATGGCCGGCGAGCAAGAGACTAAGCTGGAGGATGCGACGCGGGCGATAAACCAGGGATTCTCAGTGTGCATGACAGACCGCGAGCCTCTTTTGAGCAAGTCGCGCAAGTGGGGGACTTACCGCCTGGCCAACCTGCTGTTTGCCCTGTATCTCAGACTCAAGGCCTACAACCTGTGCACCAGCATGATCCGGGCCATCAATGCGTCGGAGCTCCCCTCCCTGGACAGGTTCCCCATGAGCGACCAAGTGACGTTCCGGTACTACCGCGGCATCCTGGCATTCCGCAGCGAAAAGTATGCTGCCGCGAAAGACGACTTGGTGTTTGCGCTGGAGCACTGCCATCGCAACGCGTACCACAACAGGATGCAGATTCTGATCCACTTGACGCCGCTTCTGATGATGGGCGGCACAATGCCCAAGCCCTGGCTTCTTCGGAAGCACGCGCCCATCAACGACCTCTACGGCGACATCTCTGCTGCCATAAAGCGCGGTGACTTGCGGGAATTTGACAGACTCGTCAGCGCAAGAGAGCGTCACCTGGTGGCCCTGGGCACGTTCCTTGCGATCGAGCACTCCCGAAAGATAGCCATCAGGCAGCTGCTGTACAAGACCTACCTGATCGGCGGCAAGGGCAGCCGCATCCCTCTCTCCCAATTCCAGGCTGCGGCTGCGGCTGCCTGGCGCCCCACTGGCGCTGCCGAAACAGAGTGCATACTGGCGGACATGATCTTCCGCGGATTCGTCAAGGGGTACCTGGCCCACGAGCATGCAACTGTGGTGCTTAGCAAGCAGGACCCGTTCCCCCCTCTCAGCTCGCTCAGCAACCCCGGCACATAGCAGCGCGCGCAAAAGGGAAACGCTGCCTGCCTGGCCTGTGATTGGCCAGGCCTTGTGCTCCAGGCCTTCCCGCAGCACCAAGCGGGTGGGATAGGCGTGGGCTGCCAGCCTTGCGCCTGGGCCCCTCTTCTCTTCACGTAGCCTCAGCTGTTTTATTGTCACTTTTCAACTGGCGAACCCGAGACCGTACAGCATACGCTTGGTGTGCCCTGCAAGTATTTGCGCCTTTTGTTTGCCACACTAGCTCAGACAGGACAGAAAGCATATGCACAAGCGCGGGGGCGAAGTAGGCATAGGCTGGGAATCCCCAGAAAGGTAGCTTTTAAAATTCGATTTGAAGCCGCAGCATTTGCCTTGGCTACGAATTCGGGACCACGCCGCTCACTAACGGATCTCAGTGCTGCTGTAGGAAACGCGTAAGAAGCGAGCCGTCAGCACAGTTAGCGCGGAGGCCTCACACCCACGAAGACAGAAAATGCGTCGAGCGGCTGTCTGCGCTGTTGCAGGGGGCTCAAGCAGAGTCTCTGCCGCGCTCTATGGATTCTGCGATCGTGCTGATCCAGGGTCTCAAGTGGCTGCAGACACAAAAAACAGCATACTCGCTGCAGTCGTTTGAGCTGCTCTATGGCCGCGTGGTTGACTACGTGGGTGCCGTCCTTGGCAGGATCAACAAGGTAGAGCTGGCGGCTATACGTGTGGCCCCTGTGCATTTGCAATCCGCTGCTGCTTCTTTCTTTGGCACCTGCTGACACATGGCTGTGCGTGTGCTTGAGCGGGCCTTTGCACCTGGACCATTCACTTTGTAGGCCGACGGCGGCAGCAGCGTTGATGAGGAGGACATTGGGTCCACACTTGGGTCGTTTGCCAATGTGTACCAGTATCTGATTGAGCTGATCGCAAAGCACAACGAATGTATGTGATGCCATGTGGTGGACTGTTGTTGTGTGAGAGTGGTGCTATATGATGCATGCACGCTTGTAGCGCACTTGCTCATCGCTGCTATTCATTGTTGTGCTTTTGTGCCTTTCTCCGTCTGGCGATTGCAGCTGCTGCTTATCTGCGGTGTCTTGCTTTCTTCCATTGCTTAATTAACTTGCCCAAGCTATTGGGTTCTCTTTCTTGCACCTTCCTGGCGTACAATTAACTTATCTGCATTCACCATCATTGATGCTGCACTGCAGCCCCGCACATTCGCACTCCATGCTGGCCCGTTCTTCGGAGATTCTAGGCGCCAACGGTCTTCTTCGAATCGCTACTGACCAAGAGCTTGCCTTGCTTGTGCTCCCGCTGGCTGTGGGTCTTCGCTGCCAGCCCGATCATGGCGGGTCTGCTACGCCAATCTCTTTGCCAGAGAGCATGCAGTTCTCAAACGGCTCTCTGATGCAGGCCATCTCCCAGCCGAATATAGCCATGTCGCTTGGCGCAGCACTTATGACTGAAAATTCCTACGCGGATGAAAGCATATCCTGGATGGCCTCGGCGTTTTCCAGCTGCATCTCAAGGTCATCCGCTCTGCCACTCCGGCTGGCGGCCTGGTCGCTGTTTCCCCTGTTTAGTCTTCGCGTTCACGAGCGAGGCAGGGATGGCTTCTCTCTGGCTGCAACCAAGTCGCGCATCACTATAGATGACCCTCCGCAGCTGCTGGAGGTCGTGGCATGCTCAATAGGCGCTGTTGCCTGCGCTAGATCCGGATCCCTACACATCGGAGCCAAGCAGGGGGCTCTGCTGGTTAGTGATGATGATGGCACCCGCGCAGCCAGCGAGTCTACCGCGAGCTTGATTCTGCATGTGGCCAAGGGCCATCCGCTAACTAGCAGCAACCGCCGTGCTGCAGGGCTCTACACATGCAGCGTCTGCGACTGCTCGGGGCGCGTGGCGGCTGCAACAGGCAATGCTGCGCCCCGAGCAACAAGCATGGAGCCCAGTGCAGGGACAGAAACGGTGGCGCAAAGGACGGTATCGCTGAGTGACTGGCTACCATACTGGTTTATTGCCTCAAGCAAGCAGCACGAGGCTACGTCAGTTCGCTTTGTCCAAAGCGTGTGCCGGTTTGTACGACACGCCCCGTCCGACGACATCAACCTCAGAACCTCGCCGCTTGGCCAAGGCACAATCCGCCGCCTTTCAAGCAGCAGCCGAGAGATAAGGCTGGCCGCTAAGGACGCCATCCTGGCATACTCAAGGGACCTGCCAGCTGACTCCGCCAAAGTAGCCGAGGCAAAGCGAGCCAACCGCACGGAGACCATGCACATACTGTCGGTGCTCGTGCTTAATCTACGCGAACCAAGCGTTACCGAGGAAACGCTGCAGCTTGTTGCCGGCGGCATCGGCTGCGCTTGCCAGCTCCAGGAGGGCACGCTTGGCAGTGTGGTGTCGTTCTTGGTAGAGTACTACTGCCGCGACAATGTGTTCCTGCGGGCTGTCGCCATGGAGCAGCTGCTGCTAGTGGCGCAAGCACACGGCGTCTCGCTTACGGAGCTGCTCTCCGCATTTGCGCGGGACATTGCTTGCATACTAGCAAGCACATTGACCCAGCAATCGCCGCGGCCGTTTATGCATTGCATCCAGATATTGGAAGCAACGCCAAAGAACTTCCTCCGACAGCACCAAGACATCGTTGTCCCTGAGCTTGTGGCTGCTGGCAACGAAGCGGCGCTAAGGCGCGTGGCCGACATCCTCGAGGTGCGGCTGCCTGTCCTCTGTGTGAACCAAGCACCGGTGATATTCGTGAAAATATTCCTCATCGACGACCAGCTCATGCACCAGGCAATGCTTCGGTTTGTGCGTCTGATATCCGCTGGATCGGGGCTGGACGAGGGCCAGGTCGAAGTAAACATACCGAGCCTGCTAAGGTCGTGCTCCGTCAAGCTCCTGTTCAACCTCATTCTGTCTCTTGGCAAGGGCGACAGGCTGTTGCAGAAGCGAGCGCGAAGCGCATTGCTAACGGTGAGGCAAGTCGTGGATAGCAGCGCTGCTGATGAAAGCCTTGGCGTTTCTACAATCGTAGAGAAGCGGATGGGCGTGGCGAGCCATGCCTCTGGCAACGAAGACGCGACAGCGAGCGGTGAGCCAGCCACAGCCCCGCCGTCCGTAGACGCCGAGCTTGCAGAGTTTCTGTCGCGCAACATCCTAGGCGTGCTTGCATACATGAACCAGCTTTTGCGCGACGCCGACCCCGCTCTCTCGAGGAACAAGCATGCAGCCATTTCCTCTCATCGCAGCGAGCAGACAAAAAGAACGGCCCTGCGCGCCATGGGCGAGCTGGTGTTGCTGCTGGGCTCCCGCAGCTCGCTGCACACCAACAACATTGTTGCATCGCTGACCCCGCCCTTGTCCGGGCCACTAGCTCCGGAGGCATTGGGTTCGTGGGGCATTCTTGCAGAGAGCTTGAAGCAATCGGTGCTCTCGACAGACCAGCTCAACTCGCTGATAGTGCCGCTGCTCACAACCTTCTTGGTCTCCACCGGCGATATTCGAGAAGGCGCCGCGCGGACTATCAACCTGGTGATTGGGCTTCACAGGACGGCCATCAGGCAGCACCATGCGCGCATATGCCCCATTCCCGACGACCCTAGTCTGGCCAGCAGCTACGCGCTTTTCCAGAACCTGGCCTCCAGAAGCAGCTTCCGCCAAAGGCTTGCCTGCTTGACGCACCTGCTGAAAGCCAAGGACTCGACCGTTGTGCTGTGTGCTTCGAGAGAGCTGTGCTTGCTGCTGCAACAGCACGAGAAACAGATTTCGCTGTGGAAGCTGGCACTAGTTCCTGGCGCCCGCAACGGCGATGCATCGATGGAGGGCTCCCGCGCGGGCGACAGAGGCGACTCTGCAGCTGACGCAGCTCTCATCATTGGGGCTATAGATTCTCTGAGGGCTGCTTGCGGTGCTCGCGGCCGCCTTGGTGCACTGGCATCTGCCAGTTGCGCGGTGTGTCTGGCTGTCATTGGATCCATTGACCCCCACTTGCTAAGCGGCGTCGCTGGTCTGCCTGGATCTGCTGGGCTAACACCAAAAGGCAGCAGTGCTGGCACGCTGAGCAACCTCCAGGACGCTGACGAGCAAATCGAGTTTGTGTGCACGCTCATTGTCGACCACCTGTCCCACGCATTTGCACTGGCACCATCCCCGAATGCCCAGACCTGTGCGGCGTACAGCATCCAAGAGCTTTTGCGCAGGGTTGGATTTACCAGGGACGTACTGTATGGCAGCAACGACGATGAAAAGACAGCAGCACCCTCGTCGCCTTCGCGAGCAGGCAGAAGGAAGCGCCGCAGCGGCGGATCAAAGCGCACGCGTGACACAGCACTCCACGCCCGGCTACGAAATCGCTGGGAGATGCTTCCGCCTCACGTTGCTGAGGTGATCAGGCCCCTTTTGAGCTCGAAATACACCATCCAGCCCGCGACTAGGACCTTGACGGGTGGACAGCCCACTGTCCAGGATGCATGCATCACACGCGCTACTTCTCAGCTAAGCTGGCTGCGGCATTGGACCGTTGAGCTTATATATCTGCTGCAGGGCAGCGCCGTGGGCCCGATATTCCAAGTGTGCACTAGCGCAATCAAAGAGGGCTCTGCAGATATGCTGCTGTTCCTTCTCCCGCATGTTGTCTACCAATTCTGCCTGCATTCCTGCCAGACCAACAGGCCAATTACCGTAGACGATGACGATGACGATGACGACAACGACGATAGCGGTCGTGGCGCTGGCGGGACCAAAGCAGCTGGCAATGGGACCACAGCCAACAATGCGAGCAGCGCCGGTATAAGCGTGGTTTCAGACGAGATTCGAGCGGTGCTATCCAGCGACTCTGAGCTGGTGAGAATGCCCATAGATCAATGGCGGCTGTGCAAGGAGGCAGTGATTGACTTGCTAGATATGCTGAGCAGCAACGTTCGCACCCAGCAGGCAGCTAGAATGGCAAGCAAGCGCAGCAGCCGAAAGGACTCAAAGATGCCCAGCGCCACGCCCGAAGAGCAAGCGCTGCTCTCGCTGGTCGAATCGGTCCCGCATTCAATGATCGCTGAGGCTGCCAACTCGTGCGGCCAGTTTGAGCGCGCCATACTGCACACAGAGCTGTCGCTACGCGAGGATGCCTTTGGCAAGTACCCAACGCTGTTCCGCAGCGTGGATGACTCGACAGTGGCAAGAATCCAGGAGCTCTATTTCAACACGGGTGACGTCGATGGAGTGGCAGGCGCTGCATCGTGTCGTAAGCAAGCGGACCACAAGCTATCGATCCTGAAGCACGAAATCGAGGGCAACTGGTCCCACGCACTGATTGGCCACGAGTCGCTGCTTCGGTCGCAGCCTGGGAGCGAGGAGTACCAGAAGGGGTGGATCCGCTGCCTACAGAGCATGGGGCAGTGGGAGGGTGCCTGGACAGCATCCAGAGACTTGTACAAGCTGCATCCTCAGAGCGATGACGAGAAACAGCTCAACACAGCCTGCTTTGCTGCTGCCTGGAGACTCGGGAAATGGGACTGGGTAGAGGCAGCCATTTGCACAAGCAGCCCAGTAGCCGCTGCTGGCCGCGATCTTCAGACCACATGCTCCTTTGACTCCCTCACCAGCGTGCTTTTGGCGCACATCAACAACCACCATAGCGACATTGGCAGCGTGTCGCTGCCACTACCTCTGAGTGCCTACGTAGCGCGCGACACGCAAGCCGGCAGTGGCCTGTCTAGCCTATCCACTGTTGATTTGGTTAGTCTGGCGTTCCAGAGTGCAGGCAGCGACATTGCCGAGAGCAGCACGCTGCGCAGACTGGCAACTGGCAATGTGCACTCGGTGTCTGGCGCAAGCGCTGCACCCATCGATATCCACACGCACATGCTGGGAGACATCGGGCTGCTTGCCAGACATGTGGATATCTCTGGGGGCAAGGAAAACAGTGCATCCGCCATCTCTCCCAGCTCACTCTGCAGCCTAGCGGAGCAGTGGGGCGCTCGCATGGCCTGTCTCCCGCCAATATACGACGTACAAGAGCCAGTGCTGGCGCTCCACACGCGTCTGTACAGCATGCTGCTTGACAGCTGTGCCGGGAGCACCTCCAAGGAAAACTACGCGGCATGTGCAGAGACAATCAGCCGGCAAACAGCGCTGTCGCACTTGCAGGCAGCGCAGCTGGCTCGACTTGCTGGGTTCCGCTCAACCGCGCTTGGCATTCTGATGCATGCCGAGCTCGCCAGCCCAGCGTCGGCTGCGCTGCTTGCCTCGCTGCAGGCAGAGCGCGCCCAGATTCTGTGGGATGAGGGCCACTCGGCCGACGCCATGTCGGAGATGGGCCGTGTTGTCGACTGCCTGTCGGAGAAGCTGAAGATACGAGGCGACAACGAGCAGTGCGTGAGCTCCACATTCACTGGTGGGGTTGCTGTGCAGTCGCTGGGTTCGGATACGCATGACAAGGGCGCCCACGATCCGCTCCAGCTCACCCAGGAAATCGAGGAGGCCAAGGCGGCGTTCACTAAGGCGTCGCTGCTCCTATCGCGCTGGCAGGAATCGACCAACGCAGTCAGCACATCGGTGCTGCTTGCGCGCTACGACCGAATTATGCGCACTCAAGAGAGCGACAGGGTCCACTATGCTCAGGGCCGCCTGTACGACAGCCTGTTTACGACTTTGAGCGAAAAGGACTCGTCGCACACGTCAAAGGCTCAGCACGACCACCGCAACCTGCAGCTGGCCTCGCTGCAATACTATGTGATCAGGCACTACAGCCGCACCGTTATTTACAGCTCGCGGTTCCTATTTCAGGCATTGCCGCGCCTGCTGACTGTCTGGCTCGACTTTGGCGCAAACATCCTCAACCCCGCGGATGCCAAGAACACCCGCTTGGTCGAGAGGTTTAAGACGACAAACAGGGTGATGAGCAACATGGCAAGGCGCCTGCCGGCATACAGCTTCCTTGTGGTCCTGTCGCAGCTGGTGTCGCGCATCTGCCACCCGAACGAGGAGGTGTTTTCTGTGCTGGAGAGCATCATCCTGAGCGTTCTTGAGCTGTACCCGCAGCAGACGCTGTGGCAGCTCATGGGGGTCCAGCGATCAACGTATGCTGCGCGCTCAGAGAGATGCAACGTGATTCTGGCCAAAGCGCGCGCTGCACACGGGCCCGAGGCAATGGGCAACTCTGGCGGCCGAAGCCGCGCAAGGGGCGTCGGCGGGCTCATTCAGCAGGCGTCGAAGCTGACCGATTTGCTGCTGGGCCTGTGCAACGCTGTGCCTCCGGGCCGCACAGCCACAGCGATGCACATGGCCAAGGACTTCAAGGCACTGGCCAGGAGCACTCCTCTTGACATTGTCATCCCGCTGCAAAGCAGCCTAGTGCCATCGCTCCCAGACACGGCAAGCAGCGCCGAGTACGAGCTAGCACTGACGTCTCTGTGGAGCGGCTCTGTGGGAAGCGCAGAGGTGGGCGGCAATGCACACACTGCCTCCCAGCGCGCGATGCTGCACCAGCCATTCTCGGGCGACCTGCCCACGATCAGCAGCTTTTCCGACGAAATCGAGGTTATGCGCTCGCTCCAGCGGCCCAAAAAGATCGTCATCATTGGCAGCGACGGGCGCAGCTACCGCTTCCTGTGCAAGCCGAAGGACGACCTGCGCAAGGATGCGCGCTTGATGGAGTTCAACTCGATGATCAACCAGCTGCTGAGCGCAAACTCGCAGACGCACAAGCGCGGGCTGCACATCCGCACATACGCCGTGGTGCCGCTGAACGAGGAGTGCGGCCTGATCCAGTGGGTTGGGCCAACAACAGGCATCAGACATGTCCTGCTGAGTCTCTACAAGGCGCACGGAGTCGCCATCTCGATGACACAAGTGAAGTCGATTCTGGACAAGAACAGCCCGTCGCATGAGGAGCTGTTTACAAACACCCTGCTGCCACTCTTCCCGTCGGTTCTGCACGAGTGGTTCCTGCAGTCGTTCCCGGACCCAGCGCGCTGGCTCGCCAGCCGCACAAACTTCACCCGCACTGCAGCTGTGATGTCCATGGTGGGCCACATGCTCGGGCTGGGCGACCGGCACTGTGAGAACATTCTGCTGGACGAGAGCACCGGCGGAGTTGTCCACGTCGATTTCAACTGCCTGTTTGAAAAGGGAATGACGCTGGAAAAGCCAGAGAAGGTGCCGTTCCGCCTGACGCACAACATGGTGGATGCAATGGGCGTCACGGGGTATGAGGGCACATTCAGGAGGACATGCGAGATGACGCTGGGGCTCCTGCGCGAGCACAGGGATGCCCTGATGTCGGTGCTGGAGGCGTTTCTCCATGACCCGCTCGTCGAGTGGAGCAAGCGCGCAACCCGGTCTAGCCGAGCAGCGTCAGGCAAGGACACCGGACAGCCCAACGAGCAGGCTGCGCAGTGCCTGCAAAAAATCAGCCGAAAGCTGCAAGGAATACTGTATGGGGGCTTCGTGCCCCTTTCGGTCGAGGGCCAAGTCGACGAGCTCATTCGCGAGGCTACCAGTCCAGCACGGCTGTTTCAGATGTACATTGGCTGGGCTGCCTACATGTAGGCAAAGGCGTGTGAGCGTGCAAATGGGGGGAGGCGATCCAAGGAATGGCCACATGCTCACACGTACCTGCTGGGTGCCAGCACTATTTCAGCCTCAATGGCGATGATCCCAGGTGCTGCTTGCAGCATGACTCCTGCGTGTCTTTCCTGTCTTTTGCCTCTGCTTCCATCTATTTTTTTTCATCTATTTTTTTTTGTCTCGTTTTACTGTTCGTGCTGCTTGCATTTGAATTCAGCATTTTCCATTCAACCTCTATCTTGCCCCTAAACCCCTGTGTGGTTTGCCTGAGCTTTGACGTGTCCATCCCAACGAGCCAACCAGCCTGTGTTGCCTGTTGCCCGCTTCTTGTAGATATCGCGCACCAGTCTAGCTGGCCTACTTGCAGCTAGCTGCTATCTCCTGCACTCTTTGGCCTGCCTG
The DNA here is from genome assembly GCA_025201845.1 of Martensiomyces pterosporus. Classification (NCBI taxonomy): domain Eukaryota; kingdom Fungi; phylum Kickxellomycota; class Kickxellomycetes; order Kickxellales; family Kickxellaceae; genus Martensiomyces; species Martensiomyces pterosporus. The sequence continues at coordinate 59,810 of MU603997.1, read as the reverse complement.
CGGCTGCCCATCTGTACGAACCACGCCAAGCACTTTTCCGGCATCCGCCATGACGTCGCGCAGCCAGCGGCACTGGCTGCGAACAGTGTCCATGCTGGGGGCATGTCTGTCTACGACCACAGCAGGCACAGTGTATTTGTTTTCAACGTACGGCCCGGCGCTCTCTCAGCGGCTGCACCTGACCAGCACACAGAGCAACGTGGTGGCCATCTCCGCAAACTATGGACTCCTGCTTTCGGGGCCGCTCTTTGGGTGGGCGGCAGACACTGCAGGCCCCCGAGTGCTGTCTGTTTTTGCAGCAGCCACCTCTTGCGCGGCATTTTCAGCCCTGGCGTACACATACAGCGGAGCCGTCGCTCTGCCACACTGGCTAGTGCTCGCAGGCTATATGGTGCTGGTTGGGCTGGCTGCTCAGGCGGCGAACATGGCAGCAGTCACAACAACGACAAAGAACTTTAAGCAGAACCGCGGCAGCGCCGTTTCCCTGTGCATTGCGTTCTTTGGCCTGTCTCCCTTTGTGCTGTCCCACATAAACACGCTGTTCTTTGCTGTCGGCGACACGCCCGACACATTTGGGTATCTGAAGTTCCTGTCGTACCTCGGCCTCGGAGCATCCGCATTTGCTGCGCTCAGCCTTTCGGTGGTTGGGTTTGGCCCCAGTCGCCACCGTCGCGGTATCCCTGAGGGGTTTGTGGTTGGCACTGCTGGCGGCGACGCTGCCTCAAGCAGCATCGACTATGCATCTGAGTCGATCTCTGACGCCGAAGAGCAAGGCCTGCTGATCCATGCCCATTCCAGCATGCCAAAGGATAATGGCGCCGCCGGGTACAGCGCCATAGCGCCGGGTCTGGATGTCGAATCTAGCGCAGCCGAGATGGGCGCCTCCGAGGCAGGGCCCAACGAGCCGCAGTCTGGTGCCGCTAACAGCACAGACACGATTCCAGCTGGCACTGGTACAACCGGCAGCAGCACTCAGCCTGGTGTCCGCCAGCCCAGCAACCCAGACGGCCTTGACTACGACACGGCGCGAGATCTGGGTGGGCTCGCTTACATAGCTGATCCCGAAGCCCAGCTGCTGGCTCTGGTGCTTTTCCTTTGCGCAGGCATCGGTGTGTTCTACAACAACAACGTCGGAACGATCGTCAACGCGCTGTACTACTCGTCTGTCGACAACCCGGAGCCTAGCACGGCGCAGCGCCTGATCAACCACCATGTCGCTACAGTGAGTCTGGGCAGCTTCATTGGACGCCTGGGCATCGGCATAGTTGCGGATGCTTGCAAGCGCATGTGGAACCTCCCGCGCAGCGGCATTCTTGTCGTGGTTGTGTTCAGCATGGCGGTGTCCCAGGTGATCCTTGGCTCTGCAGAAACCCTCACGATGCTGTGGGTTGGCAGCGCATGGACTGGCCTAAGCTATGGGCTTATTTTCGGGTTTGTGCCGACCCTGGTCAGCGTTTGGTTTGGCACGCGCCATTTTGGATCCAACTGGGGGCTGACCAGCGCATGCATTGGGTTCAGCGGACAGGGACTCGGTGCGTTCTTTGGCTATATTTATGACTCGAACCTGCCCGACCAGGACCCGTCAAAGTGCGCCAAGGGCGGATGCTACCGCGATGCATTCATACTGTCGACAAGCGTTGGCTTGCTAGGGCTTTTGTTTGCCATTATCTTGGCACGGAGGCGAGGAGACCGCCGGCGGGAGAACCGGCGTCTGTGGGAAGCCCAGGAAGTCAACGACATCGAATACGTGCCTTTTATTCTTGCCGAGTAGAACACCTGTCTAAAGTAGCAAAAGCAGCGTCTTTTTTTGCTTGCAATCAGTGCCTGTGCTCCGTTTCAATCGCCATCTTTTGTCGCCAAATGGCAGCCATCTGATATCAGCACTTTACTCCATAGTTCCCCGGCGGCTGCCACCTGCACAAACAATGCTAGCACTGCCTGCTTCTGGTTCATGAGAGCCTGCCAAACGGCTTCTCCCACCTCTTCTCTTTCTTTTTTTGTTTTTTGTTTTCCGGCTCTGTTGTCCAATTGCCATTCAAAGGAGCTTGGCCGCGGAACCATGGTCTTTGGAGCTGGAAATTCAGGGCGTTTATGCGTGAGCGCGCTATGGTAAGTAGCCTCTGGTTGGGATTCTGGCGGTTTGCTTTTGGGAAACAGGTGCCGCCGGCTCCCCTTTATCTACATCCACGCCTTTCCTCCTCCCTTTTGGCTCACTCTGCTGCCCTGTATTATAACCCGTTTGCAGCAATGCCAGTAGGACCACCCGCCCCGATTCAAGGTCGCTGGGGAGTGCCAGCTCGCTGCTTGGATCGCAGATACGGTCGTTACGGATATCTACCTCGCCAGCACGGATTTCTTACCAAAGCCATGTCTGCAGACTAGCACAGAACCGCCGCTCGATCGACTTTCGGCAACGAGGTCTGCTGCGTGTGCATGCCACCAGCCGCCTGCAAAAGTCGCCATACTCAATGGAAGCTGAGAAGCCAGGTGCGAAGCGCGAAGCGCCAGAAGTAAGCAGCAAGACGCAGATGCCTGCTGTTCAGGACCACCACGAAAGGGTTGCAACCATCCCGAATGCGCTGACGATGGCACGCATCCTTTCTTCGCCGTACATCGGCTATCTTATCGTGCAGCAGGAGTATGCGTGGGCGCTAGGCGGGTGTGTTGTGTTTGGGCTGACCGATGCGCTGGATGGGTACATTGCTCGCAAATACAACATGCAGACCTTTGTTGGCTCGATCATTGACCCAGCCGCTGACAAGGTTCTGATGACTACGCTGACTGTAGCCCTAACGTATGGCGGGCTATTGCCCACGCCGCTGGCGGCAGTTATCATTGGGAGAGACGTCGCGCTCTCGCTGGCGGCCTTTTTTATCAGGTGGGCTACGTTGCCAGCCCCCAAAACGCTCAAAAGGTACTTTGACCTTTCCATCCCGTCTGTCGAGGTCAGACCCACTCGGATCAGCAAGTGGAACACTGCGCTGCAGCTCCTTCTGATGGCAGCCACGCTCACATCCCCTGTGCTGGGCATCCCAGCAGACTTTGCTGGCCTGGTTGGATTGCAGTGGCTGACGGGGACGACAACTGTTCTTTCTGGCATCGGATATCTGGCATCCAAGGACGCCGTGCATCGACTGACAAAGGCCGAAGTCGCCAAGCGGATCCCAAAGCCTCGCATTTTGCCCAAGAAGCACTAGTTGCGCGTTGCTAGTGCCCCCTCTTCTCCTTACACACGCAATACACATGTTTGTTTGTATTGAGGACCCAGACCGGTTTGCTCACTTTATTGAGTAGTAGTGTGGGGCTATCTCAGAGAGCCAGCCTGGATCAATGGCGGTTATGTTCCTCATGTACACCTTTGTGGTATCCATGGCCTCAGCAAAGACGACATACTGGGGCTTGGCACTCTCTGAGAAGAAGACCGACGTCGGGTGTGCGTGCACCAGGACACCACTGCCGCCGTCTCTGAGGAGTTGGTATGCACCATGTGGCTCTAGCTTTGCGGCATTGGCAAAGAACCCAGACACCAGGCATTTCTGAAGCAGCGCAAAGTCGCGGCCACACGAGCTGTGCACATTTTGGTATCCCATTTTGACGATGTACCCCTGAAGCTGTCTGCTGATGCGGTCTGCTTGATCCATGGTTCTAGGGTTCAGGAAGTGCAGACGGCACCATTGGCTTCTGCGCCGGGCTGGGACACTCTGGTACGCAAGCAAGGCATTGACGAGTGTCAAGACATCGCCCTCTTGGACCACAAAACTACGCCTGTCCTCCGCTGCCTCGGCACGCTGGCTGCTTGGGACAACAAACGGGTTCCCAACGGATATCATCGACACTGCAGCAACGGCCTCCTTGGCGCAGCTGTATTGCCGCGCGCTGTTCAGCAGACATGCGCCGAGCGCAGGCTCCAGCGGAAGCTCTGCTAAATACAGCCCAAATGCCGGTGTGAGCACTCCTGTTTGCGGGCTAATGGCTCCCAGACTGGCAAGCATTTCCAGCCCATGCGACAGAAGCGCCGGTGGTGGAGGCTGGAAATAGTCGAACCGCACCAGGTTGCCAACACCCAGTGCCTTCAGCGTGAGGAGCATAGACGCCAGCGAGAGCCTGCACACCTCGGGGACGCTGTGGTCAGGAAACACGCTGGAGCTGAACGCAGCATGCGTGTAAAGCCTGTAGACTTTGCCAGGCTGCGTTCTCCCTGCCCTTCCTGCCCGCTGCTTTGCTGAGGATTTAGAGATGGGAAGAGTCGCCAATCTGTCAATGCCGCATGCAGGATCAAATACTCGCTGCTTGGCAAACCCACAGTCCACCACATAAGCGATGCCGTCCAAAGTCACTGACGTCTCGGCGACGTTTGTTGCCAAAACCACCTTTCGCATCCCATGCGGTGCTGGATCAAAGACCAGCTGCTGCCCTTCTGTCGAGAGACCAGCATAGAGCGGGGCGGGAAGGATAGCAAGGGAGCTGCGGCCTGCGCTGGCGCATTCCTCAAGGCTCGCTATCGCAGCGTCAATGTCATCTTTTCCTGGCAGGAACACCAAAATGTCTCCTGCGGCCTCGTTCTTGTGGATGCTGAGCACCGTCTCCACGGCAGCCACCAAGTAGTCTTCGCATGGTGCGTTGAGGTAGTGGGTGTCAACAGGAAACTGCCTTCCGGAGATTGACACTATTGTGGCCGCGCTATCCTGTGGCGACCAGCTTGCAGCCACATTGGACTCAAAGTAATCCTTGAATCGCCCGGCATCTATCGAAGCTGAGGAAACGATGACTCGAAAGTCGCTGCGCTTTTGCTGGATCTTCTTTAGCAGGGCAAGGAGCGTGTCTGTAGCGAGACTGCGATCTTGAGCCTCATCGACAACAACAACCGAGTACTCGCTCAGCAGGGGATCAGCCAGACACTCGCGTATCAGAGTTCCGTCGGTAAGATACTTTATGCGCGTTGCTTCTCGGCTGCATGCGTTGGAGAACCTGACCGAATACCCCACTGCTGTGCCCAGATCGACGCCCATCTCCTCAGATACGCGCTGCGCGAGCATTGCTGCAGCGATGCTTCTCGGCTGCGTGCACCCAATGGTCTTGTTGTCAGCAGCCCACCCAGCCTCATATAGATACTGCGGCAGCTGCGTCGACTTGCCCGAACCTGGCTCGCCAACGACGACCAATGTGCGGTACTTTTCCAGCGCGTACAATATCTTCATCCGATGCTTGAACACCGGTAGCCGGCGCCTCAGCTCACACGTGTGCATCTGCCCCGCATTATAGCCAGCTGTGGTGGCATCGCTGTAGTAGCTGCGTATAAATCCCGCTCCAGCTTCAGCTCCGGCCACACCGCGACCGCCATCGATCCTCTTTGAGCGCTCTGATTCTCGCGTCGGCGCCGCACTGATCCGCTCACCAGTCGGCAGATACTCTCGCCGATCGACTGCGCCTTCCTGGCTTTTGTGCCGCTTTGCGCACATGTGTGTGGATTTCAATAACCTCAAGTAAAGCAACTACGCCAAACACTTTTCTGTCGCTGTGTTTAGTTTTTTTTTTTTTTTTTGGAATTTGAACTTGTTTGATGGCGATGCGGAAATATGGCACCCACATGCACCGCTTTTTTGTGTAAAGAGGATACTGTAGGCGAGTGTGGCAGCAAGAGAACGCGGCAAGGGCTCTAAATAAGCGTGCGTGGCTTGTTCTCCTTTTCCTTCATGTGGAGCTGCTTCTCGTGCACGTAGATCGACCGGGCGCGGTCCATATCGTCGACGGTGTTCGCGCGGCGCAGGCACTCGTTCATGATTTCCTTCTGCACCTTGCAGTTCCATACAACGCCAATGGTGTACTTTGAGCTGCATTCTGAGAACAGGCGCATGGCCTCGGCGCACCGAGCATACGCGTGCTTCCGCCGCATGTCAATAACTGTGTTTTCCTCTCGCCGCGTAAGCGACGCCAGGCGAAGGCTAGGCGACAATTCCGGCGCCTCCACTGGCGGCCCAGGCGTCTTTAGCCGCTCTATCTCCTCGGGGTCCATCGGCGCGTCTGTGCGTATGTGTTGCAGCGGCTGCTGTGCTTGAGGCAAATGCAGGAGTTGAAATGGCAAGCAGAAAACGGGCAGCAAATCTGCAGAGCGAGAACATGCGGCACCGCTAACAAAAATGGGCTGGCTGCCTTTTTTGCTCGCCATCAGCCGCTGTGCATGCGGAAGCCCGCCTGCTCTTGATCCTCTCTGGTAATCGGCTCATCGCGGAAGCCTTATCGACATCGTGTGTGCACAAAGAGCGACTCGGAGACGTCGGAGGGTTTGCGTGGATCGGGGCCAGGGGACATTGAAGGCCAGGTGGGCCTGATAACCAACAGGCAGCAGCGCGCATGTGCTGGCGAGCAAGGGCCACCAGGGAAAGGCAGGCAGCCCCTCAGCCTGCTCTCTCTTCTCTTTGCCTTACCACCCTTCTATTAGCAACCAGCCATTTGTGAGGCTACTCTCCCCTTCCCACACGCTACTCGCTTCCTGCTCTCCAAGCCATGGCTTCCATCAGACCAGCTCTCAAGAACGGCGCGGTAAGTGGAGTAGCAGCTGCCTCTTTTTTAATAATAATAATAAAAGAGGTGCAAACAGCACCCAAAGACTTTGCAGCACTGGCAAAATGGAGCCAAGAAACAGCCAGCTATCGCTCTGAAGGCTACTCATACTAAACCATGCAACCACGCACTTCACCTACCACCGACGCACGCTGCCCTCCTCCATCCTCGCCGCCTGCTCGACTTCTCGCCGACTTAGCTCCGCCAGGCCATCCTCTCTGGCGCCCAAGCGTCCTCTAAGCTGACGACCTCCTCGGGAGCCGCTCGCGCGTTTTCTGCCTCTGCATCCCAGTTCTCGGTAAAGCGTCTCTACAGCAGCCAGCTGGCCAGATAAGGAGGGGGAGCCCCAACCAACAAAAGCCCCGCTTCTGGTGACTGCAACATGCCTGCATATTGTGCTAACCCTGCCCACGCGCTTTTCCTCTTTCTCTAACTTGATCTGCTCTGTAGAAGGTGCGTCTCGAGCGCGACACCATGGGCGAGCTCGAGGTTCCGGCTGACAAGTACTACGGGTGCCAGACCGCTCGCTCCAAGATGAACTTTGACATCTGCGCCGACACCGACCGCATGCCCGATGCCGTCATCAAGGCCATGGGCGTCTTGAAGAAGGCTGCTGCTACCGTCAACCGCGACTTTGGTCTTGATGCCACTGCCAGCGATGCCATTCAGCAGGCAGCCCAGGAGGTGATTGACGGCAAGCTCATGGACCACTTCCCCCTTGTTGTTTGGCAGACTGGCTCGGGCACCCAGACCAACATGAACGTCAACGAGGTCATTGCCAACCGCGCCATCGAGATCCTTGGTGGCGAGCTTGGGTCGAAGAAGCCCGTCCACCCCAACGACCACGTCAACAAGAGCCAGTCGTCCAACGACACCTTCCCCACAGCCATGCACATCGCTGCTGTGACAGAAATCAACCGCCGCCTTATCCCGGCTCTGAGGGACCTTCGCGATGCGTTCCAGAAGAAGCAGGAGGAGTTTGCCGACATCATCAAGATTGGCCGCACCCACCTCCAGGACGCCACCCCTCTGACCCTTGGCCAGGAGTTTTCGGGATACACCCAGATGCTCACCAACGCGATCGACCGCATCGAGGCTGTCCTTCCCCGCCTCTCGCAGCTGGCCATCGGTGGCACAGCCGTCGGCACCGGACTGAACACCTACACCGGATTCGACCAGCGCATGGCAGAGGAGATCTCCAACATCTCTGGATACAAGTTCACCTCGGCCCCCAACAAGTTCGAGGCCCTCGCTGCGCACGATGCTCTGGTTGAGGCCTCGGGGGCGCTGAACACCATCGCTGTGTCTCTGTTCAAGATTGCCAGCGACATCCGCCTTCTCGGCAGCGGCCCCCGCTGCGGCCTGGGCGAGCTCCAGCTCCCCGAGAACGAGCCTGGATCGTCGATCATGCCTGGCAAGGTCAACCCCACTCAGTGCGAGTCGATGACGATGCTCTGCGCCCAGGTGATGGGCAACCACACTGCGGTGACTGTCGGCGGAGCCAACGGGCACTTTGAGCTGAACGTGTTCAAGCCCATGATGATCTACAACGTTCTTCACTCGGTGCGTCTTTTGGCTGACGGCAGCGTCTCCTTCCGCAAGAACTGCGTTGCTGGCATCCACGCGAACAGAGAGCGCATCAACAAGCTGCTCCACGAGTCGCTTATGCTTGTCACTGCTCTGAACCCCTACATTGGCTACGACAACGCCGCTGCGGCTGCCAAGAAGGCTCACAAGGAGGGCACCACTCTGAAGGAGGCAGCGATTGCACTTGGTTCGCTCAACGAGGAGCAGTTTGACCAGTGGGTGCGTCCGGAGAACATGCTTGGCCCCAAGGACTACAAGAAGTAATGACAGCGGCCGAGTCCACAGCTTTTTTTCTTTGGTTTCAACTGCTAAACATGCCTTCTTCCCCGACACCAGCTGACGACAGAGCCACGCTAATCTGCAAATGTGGGGTACAGCTTGGCAGCCTTTGGGTTCATAAGAAGGAATGGAAAGAATAACGCAGGGAATGAGGAGAGTGAGACGCTAGCTATATCGGACACGCAAATCTATCTACTGCACAGAAAATCGCTCAGGAAGCATGGGAGCCGGCTTTAGTGCGCCGGGCGGCGCCTGCGACGGCACTTGAGCGTGCTGTTAGGCTTCAGTGGGTTGGGAATTGTGTAGATGGTGTCGCTAGCTGGTGCAGGGGCGGGAGCGGCAGAGGCGGCAGAGGCAGCAGAGGCGGGCGCCAGAGTAGTGGTGGGAGCCGCTGGCATAGGAGCAGGAGCCGAGGAGACTGGCTGGGTCGGGGCAGCGGGGATTGGAGCTGGAGCGGCAGTTGCTGGGTCGGGATTACGGCCACTGTCGCCAGTCGGCAAATACACAGAGCTTGTTGCGGGAGAGGGAGCAGCAGCAGCCGAGGCAGCCGAGGAAGCAGCGGCATGCGGGACGACGGCGATTTCCTGGTTGCTGCCAGTGCTGTTGCCGCTGTTAAGGCGGGAGACATCGTTAATCTGAGCAGTGATCTTGCTGGTGACGCCCCAGGCGTAGTCCAGCGAAGGCTCACCCCTGCCCAAGAGGGAGGCAAGGTTGCTCGAGCCGCTGACGACATGCGACTGGTCGGCGACCATGACGTCGAAGCAGGTGGTGTACCACTGCCCCGCCGGGTTGGCGTTGAAGTACCAGAACCACACAAAGTGGTAGACCTTTCCGGGCTGCAGGTCTTCGGGAACAGTCCAGCTGCCGAAGCACACAGAGTTGGGGTCGTTGGGCTTGTAGCAGTTGCCATCGGTGGCAAACTTCATGGTGCCCGCGACCTTGGCCGTGTCTTTCTCGGTGACATCCATGAACTCCTTGCTCGCGTCCGAGTAGTACAGGACCTTGATTTCGGTTGGGCTGGCGTTGTTCAGGTGGCCGTTCTCCTCCCAGGTGGTGTAAATGGTCTCGCCGGGCTGCGCAGTGGCCATGGGGAACTTTGCCGAGTACGAAACGCCGGACTGCTGCATGGTGTTGCACATGGCCTGGTGGGCTGGCGAGCCGCTGAACAGGTATGTGTACTCGGTGTTGATGTTGACATCTTGGCGGCCAGGGTAGCCGCGCGGGTATCCAAGGCAGGTCTTGTTGATGGGGTCGTATTTGACGCAGTCGACCCAGCTGTGAGCCAGCACAGATGTCGCTACGGCGCAAATAGCAGCCAGCTTGCTGATAATTGACGGCATGCTTGGAAAAAGAGGAGGGTGTGTGAAGGGGCGGGGGTGCGAAGCGCTTGCGCGTGCGTACACGTGCTTGTATAAGTACTTGTATAAGGATAAATGCAATTATCTGTTTCCAGCAGGCCAAGACAGTCCGCGTCAACGCGAAGAGATGGACCTTTGTCTGCTGAAAGCGGTGCGCACGGGCAGGCGTGAAAAGGAAAGAGAAGTGGCGGGGAGGCGGCACAAAAATGAAATGCAAGGCAAGCTGAGAGATGGGAGAGTGAAAGAGGAAAGGGAAAAGGAGCAGAAGCCGGGCGAAGGAGGTGCAAGTCTGCTATTATATTCAATTGACCCGGAAGGCTGAACAAGCGAGAGGGGAGGGGTTTGAAGCCGCCCGAACACCCTCCCCTCCCACCCAACTGGCAAGCGGCGCGTTGGGTTTGCTGCTGTGTGCTGTCTGCCTACGAGCGGGCGTTTTGGGGAGAGACGCGAGCAAGGCGTCCCCAGAACCGGGAAATGACGCCCAAGCCAGCAAACCGCCTGCTCGCCAGCGCACAAAAATGCACACAAAGCCGTAGCAAATGCACCACGGAGTCTGGGTGCCTCTGGCGCTGGTCTTGCTACGCAAACGTTGGCCGTGCGCTTGAGAATGAAAAACCAGGCGTAACGCAATTGGCTGCTGCACCCGCCAGCCTTCTGCACTCCTAAAAAAAAAAAAAAGCGCTCTGGCAGACGTCAACAGAGCTGACTCGAGCGATCGCCGCTGTTCTTTTTTTGCTTGAAATCTCGCCGCCCTCAGACGCGCACCCCCACACCTATGTATATACGCCCCAGCCCCTTTGCACACAAAGGCTGTCTAAACCTGGCACGAGCTAATAATGCAGTCTGACCAGCACCTCCCACGCAGCTATTTTTAGACTCATCCGCCTGCCCACAGGCGTAGACACGGAAGCGCATATATACAGGTGTCCATATAGCCTCTTGGCAGTATCCACCGTTTGCACGGTGCCTTGGTGGTTGATTACGCCTCCTGCTGCTAACAAACATTTTCATCCGTGTCCACATGCGGATGCCTCTTTGTGCGCATTCATGCTGCTACTGCCCTTCTATCCGAGTGCCTCTGGCCACATTTGTTGACGGATCGCCAAACGAGCTCGTGCTTTGCTGGGAAACGCGAGATGAAAAGCGACTGAGCGGTTTGATTAATGGCGCCTACCCTCACGCACGCACACGCCTTCCTGCCAAGACCAGTCAGCAGCGGCTTTCTCGCTTGGTGGATGCCCACTACGTGCGCTAGCACCATGCACACGCTGCAAACGCTATTGGCCGCACTCTGTTCCTTGCACGGGATCGCTACGGCAAAAAAGGACTGTTTTGATGTATAAACGAGAAGCATGCTGCTACTATACGGCTGGTGCTCCAGTGCCAGTTGCTACCTTAACATGTGGTCCTACACATAAACCTAAAGCATCGCTGTTTGTGCTATTCGCGGGCTGAACTGACCGGACTGTCTGGACCGTCGATCATTCATGCACAAATACGTCACATGCCCGGATTTGGCAGAGCATATCGATTGTGGTTTCACTCGCTAAAAACAACAAGGCCAGCTGCTCATTCCGATGCATTGTCAGCAGACAGGCGCTAGTGGTCTATAGCTACAAGGCGACAGCAAGCAGGTAGAGCACAGGCGCTCGCCTGCTGAAGGGCTTGGAGGCAGCCATGGTTGGTAAAGGTAGTAAAATGAAAAATTACATTAGCAGCAGCTATAAAAACAGCAACAGCAACACCAACGCGAAATTTTAGCTGGGAAACCCCTACGGAGAGGCAGCACCAGCACGAAAGCATGTGCACTCACACAAAACGCACAAGGATGGCCAGCACAATCTTGCTGCTGTTGTACAGAGACGTGCTTTGCTATCAGCCACTGGCGCCTATAAGCCATTTGAACCTCTCACGCTTGCTCTCGGGCATCTTCTGCACATACTCGTGCAAATGTGCAGTGAGGCTGGGCTCCATGCTGACCATCTGCTTCAATGGCTCGGCAGGCATCGAAAGCATCAGGCTGAGCGTTGCTGGCACCAGGCTCAGACAGCACTTGGCGAATCCTTCAAACACCCCGTTCATCTCCCACACCTTGCGTGCAACCAGATTCGACAGCAGGCCAATGATCAGCCCAGTGATGCTGCGGTTCCGCCGATGGCAGAGCTCGGCAGTGCGCATCACAAGCGGCGGCACGTCCGGCATTTCAACCATCATCTTCAGCGCTGCAGCGAGAATCTGCGGCGTAAACACCTTGTCCATGTCCACGCAGACTTGGATAGCCTCCATCGTCCTCTCGGCTCCAACGCCCAGGTCATCGTGCAGCATAATTAGAAGCTGCGTGGGGCTTAGGCGGCTCGGTCGCCCTCCATACGGGCGCATCAACCGGCTGAAGCACTCTCTCACAAGGCCACGCTGTGCCTCAGTGCCGTCGAGCAACCCGAGGACCGCTGGGAGTCGCTTTTGGATTTCGTCCTTCTCCATCCCATTGGCGACCACTACCAGGAACTGAGCACCCAGCCCGCGCTGGTCAAACAGATTGAGAACCGTCTGAACGAGCTCTGGCGATGGGGCAACGTCGAGCGTAAGAAGGATAATCACGCGTAGCGCAAAATTCTCTGCGCCCTTGGGGAACCGCTCAAGAGCCGGTATGAATTTTGCCGGCGTCCGTGCAGTCGAGCGTACAAGCGGCTTAATGATGCGTTGAATAATTGCCTGCACCAGCGGTGGACTCGCCACGAATATGTCGAATATCTCTGAAAACAGGTCCATATTCCGCGTGCACAGCGCCAGAAACAGCTCGGCATGGCTGACTAGGTGCGCCTCGATCTCCGCTTCGCCATTTTTGCGCATCGCCAGTATCTCGGCGCGCGGGTCGTGTTGCGCATCGCTGCCACTCTCGCCCTCTGCCTGCTGCTGCTTGCTAGCACCGCCCTCCTCAGCAGCCTGAGCAGCACCCGGAGCAGCAGCCTTTTCGCGCACCGCTGCTGCTGCTGCCGCGACACTCGCTTCCAGCTCTTTGGTTCGAGACGCTGCATCAGCGACACCGCTTTTGATCGCAGTCTTGGCAAGCTTTTCGATCAGCGACGAAAACGGCGAGTTGATGTAGTACTTCTTGACCGCCAGGATGCATGCTGTCCGCGTCTCCTTTTGCGGGTGCGCGCTGTAAGTAAGTAGGATCTCGAGGCCCTCCTTGAGCAAAGGCGGCCTCAGCGCAATCGCATCCTTGAGTGTGGCAATCCCAGCCAGCGCCGTCCTCGGATCGCTCAAGTATCCCTGGAGTTTTCTCAGCAGCTGCGGCGCAAGGTATGGCACATCGATGATGAAGTCGAGCATCAGGCGGTCACCCTGCTTTTGCTGGTGCTGCTGGGGCAATGGAACGCCTGCTCCGCTGCTCCCACCTGCCAGCACGCCACCGCTGGCAAGCGGGCCGCCAGTAGTCTCGGTGCCGCCGGGTGCGCTGTCGGGGACAACCTGTGCTTTCTCCTGCGCTAGCACGTGCTCCGCCGAGCACTCGACGATGCGGCCGAATATGCGCTGGCACCAGTTCAAGTACAGAGAGAGCGCAGAGTACTCTGATCCTGCCTGCTCGGGAACCTGCTTCATCTCGGGATCAGCTATCACAACAGCCAGCCACATCTCGTAGAGAAGCAGCTGCGCTAAGCCGTAATGTGTCCGAGGCGCCTCGAGAATGTAATCGAGCACGCTTTCGACACAAGAGTGGATCCGAGACCACGACGAGTCCGGCCCCATGGCCGGCCGAGCGTCGTATGCTTGGTCAGCACCCGAGCATAAAATATAGCAGTTGGAGATCAGTCGGACAAGCATCAGCATCGAGTCTTCCAGGATGCCAGCGTTTGTGCTCTGGCCGTTTGGCAGCACCTTTCTAACTCCCGATTCGGTGATATCCCTGTGCTGCTGCAGCTGATGCTCTTGGTGCTGGGCAGGAGACAGCATGCCTCTGCTTGAGACATCGAGCGACTGCATGTTTTTGGTCTCAATAAGCCTTCGAATGGCCTTGCTGCCCGCCACAACTCGCTCCAAGGCCTGCTGGATCTGCACACTGCAAGTCTCCGGCGTCATATCCTCTGCTGGTGGTAGCTCGAACGGGCCGGAGTGCAAGGCAGCCCGAATTTCCTCCTCCATCTCCGCATCGGCAGCGGTTTGAGGCGGGCCTGTAGTGGCCGTCGCAGTGTCGGCCAAGCGTGCATCGTGGGTTGCAGCAGGCACGCTAGCTGGTTGCTCCAGTGGCGGTGCCGCTGCATCGCCCGAGTCCAGTTTGACGCGCTTGGCACTCTCCTCGAGCATGCGGAACTGCTGCTCTTCGTCCTCATCCTCATCCTCGTCTTCACCTGCGTGCGCTGGCGAGGGGCCCGGTCTCTTTTGCCCGCGCTCTTCTCCTGGCCCTGGAGGCATGAGCCGCGATGCCAGCTTGTTTTTGTTTAGGATTTCGAGCATGGCCTCAAGATTCGCTGGGAGAGGCGGTGGTGGTGGTGGCGGCGGCACACCAGCAAAGCCACTGCTCGCACCAGGGAGCAAAGGTGCTGGCTGATCTGCCATGCTCTCTTCATCCTCTTCGTCTTCCTTTGCGGGCACCCACCTTGATGGACGCTGGCGCCGCCCTTGCTCCTGCTGCGACTGCTGCTGCTGCAACTGCTGCTGCTGCTGCCTCGACATCCGACTGCGCTCCTTCGCCCGCTGGCGCTCCTCCCGCTCTTTGATCCTGGCCTGGCGCGCCTGCCAAGCAACCCACTCCGGACCGCTCAGGCTATCCATCGCATTCTCCAGCGGCTCGATGTGCGCGCCCATGTACGGACGCCGATAAAGCTGAAAGAGCGAAATTCGCAGGGTCTTGTTGATGATCGTAGACTGCGAGGGACTCATCATTGGATGAGACGAGTTGGCTGCCTCATACCACCCCATCAGCGGACCCAGAAGCAGGTCGACAAACTGCGGTCTAAGGTTCATCAAATACACGACAGAGTTGATGATGGCTGTGATGAACGACGTGTTGAACAGACGCGGTGTGTCGCTGCTGGGCAGCAGCGTCATTAGCAGCTGCCTTGCTGACGAGCCCCAGTCCTCCAGCTGGGCTCTGGCCAAATACGGGTGGGGGTCTGGGCATTGATCGATGCCTACTGCGCCCTGCTTGCTTGCACCGTTCGCTGGCACGGGCGAGAATATCGTCGCTTCGACCTCAAGGAACTTGACCAGGTGAACCAGCATAGCGGGGTCGTCTGACTGCTGAGCGATCTGGTGAACCGAGCTCGCTAGGCGCCTCATGTTCTCAAAGGGCCGCGACCACATCACCTCGTCCCCATCGTCGTCATCTATGCAGAGGCTGTACAGCTGGGGCCAGAAACGGGTCAGCGCCTGAATAGAGCGGCGCACAATCTGCACGGGCGTGTGCTCCATGTCCTTCAGCGTTCTTTCGGCGATGTTGAGGAACCTGTCGATCAGCTGTGGGTACTTTGTTTTGAACAGCTGCTTCGTAGGCGGCTTCAAGCAAACAGTGTCCTCCATCACCGCCCACCCCCAGGACCCCAGCGTTGATAGAAAGGCTATCGACTCGTCGTTTTCCTGCGGGCCGGCGTGGCCATGCCATGCTCCAACGGCCACCTCGGTGGCATTGTATCCTTTGTCAAAGTACTCGGAGAACAGAAGCGTTGGATTCGCGCGTACAAAGTCAACCAGGTGGTCAAGCTGCGTGCGATTCAGCGGAGACTCGCTTACAGCCAAATCGTACAGCTCTTGCGCATGCTTCGATGCCTGGGCATCCGCTTCGCTCGCCATTAGTCTTTCCGCGTGCTTGTGTTTAGTATCTCGGCCAGCAGTGGATTTGCAGTTCGGAAACGAAAAATAGAGCGGTGCGAGTTTTCAGATTTTGTTGAGAAAGAAATGGCAAAAAAAATATTCGAGCACAAGAGGGGCGGCAACGCGCAACTCGTGGGGACAGGGAGCAGGGGGCTTTCAGCGACACTGCGGCAGTGTTGTGCTTTTGAGGTTTGCGGTTTGGCGGCTCTCCTCTCTTCGTGCATTCATATTTTTTTTACAGCTGCCTCGCACACCATCGCATTTTATACCCAGCGAAGGAGCAAGTCGCACGTCTGTTCATGTCAACATTTTATTTTGCTATAGTTGGGACCAACGACTCGCCGCTGTACGAGGCCGAGTTTGGAGTGCGGCGGGACGAGAGCAAGTACCTCAACCAATTCGTAGTGCACGCAGCGCTGGACCTAGTCGACGACGCCCAGTTTATGAGCACTGCATGCTACCTGAAGACGGTTGACCGATACAACGAATGGAATGTCTCTGCATACGTGCTGCCCAGCAACGTACGGCTGATGCTGCTGCACGAGGCGAAGGCCGATGATGCTATCCGGTCGTTCTTTGTCGACTGCCATGAGCTGTGCCTCAAGACGCTCCTCAACCCCTTCTACACCGCCAACACGCCAATTCAGTCGCAGGCATTTGACACCAAGGTCAGCGCCTTGGCGAGAAAGTATCTGCTGTAGGCTCAAGGCAAATGACGACTCAGCGCTCGCTTTGGCAGCTGCTCGCAAATAACAGGAGCGCAGTGTATTAATAATAAGAAACCAAACACTCGAAACGACAGCGTTAGCTATCCAAGACGCCGTCCGCTGCCCCAGTAGTGGCCACCCCCTGGCCTCTGGTAGGTCTGGGGACCCGTGGTGCTTGCAGTAGCACTGGGGCCTGCGCCAATGGTGTTTACTGGGCCAAAGATCCTGTACAGGAACTGCGGAGTTGGAATGTAGTTGATGCCGCCCCGAGCAGGCAGATCAACCACCAAGTAGTAGTAGACTCGAGCAGCAATCCATCCATAAATCATAGCGTATGGCGTAGCTCCATGGTTGGCAACATAGTCGAGCGCCATCACGACATAGGGCAGGTAGGCTGCGGGGAACCTGAAGCCCATGAAGAAGCTGACAATCTGCTCCGCCCGGTGCAACGACCACAGCGTGACGACAGCCAGCTGAAGCCCCTTAGTGAGGACCACCGTGTGTGTGATCCACGAGACGCTTGCTATCAGTCCCATGCACACCATCAGGAACCACGCGTAGTCCGCAGTCCGCCCTCCAAACTCCTGAGTCTCCAAGTCGAGCGAGTCCCTGTAGAAGAAGAATATCCTCAGCAGGCCATTGATTTTCAGCTCCTCCCACAAGAACGCCGTGGCCAGGCGCCAGATTTCGAACCTTCCCCACACAAGCGGCCAGTAGAGCGGCAAAAGGAAGGGCGAGATTAGCCTTCCTGCTCCCAGCGTGAATATAGCCAGGCCCGTGAGGACGATGCGTGTGCAAATTGGAAGCGAGGTGTACCACCGCACAATGTGGTTTTCGCTTGCCCCGCCAGACCTGTTTGCTGCTGCAGCCGACCTCACCATTGTTATTGTTTTATTGGCGCAATGTTACTTTGAGGCAAATGAAGGCAGCTGCTGAAAAGAGAAAAGAGAGAGCAAGGGTATCCCTGGGCAAGGGCAAAGGCAGCGAGGTTGCCAGCAGAGCGCCAGTGCACATGCTAGCCAATGGCTTGGTGACATGTTCGCTTCATGCGCCAATCCTATAACCCACGCACCACCGCCACTAGCGTTTTGTTTTCAGTAGTGTCTGAGCACGGCCGCCGTGCGCCAGTAGAACCCCCGCTTTTCGACTTGATATCCACCTTTTGAAAGAAGAGGCGCGTGTAGACAATGTCTTCTGGAAATTTCCCACTGGTACGTGCTTCAGAGCAAGCCCCGCGCTGCACCTGTACTAGCCCGCTCCTGCATCTGCAAAGTGCGCCGATTGAAGCCAGCTAAATATTCATAGCAATTCCTCATGTTCGTGCTTGTAGCTCCATCGCGACGAGGAGCGCGACGTCGAGGTTACCTGGGAGGACCAGCGGCGCATCAACCAGTTCAGCAAGCTGAACTCGCGGCTCGAGCATCTGGAGGATGAGTACAAGGCCCAAAAGACCGAAAAGGAGTACCTGGACGACTTGGCCATGGAGATTGAGCTTCTAGACGACGACGAGCCCGTCCCTTACAAGATCGGTGATGCATTTGTCTTGATGTCGCTGGAGGACGCGCAAGACCGTGTTGAGAAGGACAAGAGCGGCATTGACGCGCGTGTTGATGAGCTAGACAGCCAGATCTCGGCCATCACCTCCGAGATGGGAGACCTCAAGAAGGCTCTGTATGCCAAGTTTGGGCGAGCGATCAACCTCGAAAAGAACTGACTGCTGCTAGATAGCTCTCCTGTGCACCCACTCCCGCTTCGCCTCTCTTCTTCATGTAGATCAATAATAGCCACTGAGCTGTCCACATCACATGCACCTTTGCGCATGGCTGGTGGTCTGGGGCTAGGTTTCCCAAAACAGACCCAGCAAACACAAGTGCGCTTTTCATGCGTGTGCCAGGGCAGCGGCCTTTGCGCCTCCCCTCTTACACACCTTTATACGCCTCTAGTTTTATACACCGCTTCTGGGCTATTCGATCCTGCAATGGGCAAAAACAAGGGCGGAGCAGCCAAGGGCGGCGATAGCAAGGACACAAAGCTCAAGGCAGCCAACGCGGTCAGTGTCAGGCATATTCTTTGCGAGAAGCACTCGAAGGCTATGGAGGCCCTGGCCAAGCTCGAAGCCGGCGAGCGCTTCGACACGGTGGCCACCCAGTTCTCCGAAGACAAGGCCAAGCAAGGCGGCAACTTGGGCTGGATGGTTCGCGGATCGATGGTTGGCGCTTTCCAGGACGCTGCGTTTGCGCTGCAGCCCAGCACATGCGTGAAGCCGATCTACACCAACCCGCCTGTCAAGACGCAGTTTGGGTACCACATCATCATGGTCGAGGGCCGCAAGAACTGACTGTCCTGGCCCGGCCTTGCCTTCCTCACGCCAGTCTTCCGCTGCGAATATATATATTTTTAAAAAAAGTCCTATAATAGGCTGATTGGGCGCAGCTGATGGGGGTTCTGGTTAAATCGCCTTGAGGGCTGTAGAGGGGTTTTCCACACCAGGCCCCTATAGTTAGTTGTGTGTGGACAAAATCTCGACCTGCATGTGACTTGGTGAAGGAGGCAATAGTAAAGCACGCATAGTCACTTTTTGCGTCTGCTGCGCTTTTGTTAGAGTTGCTCTTCTTGTTTCAGCGGAGGGTTATTTTTGGACGCGCAGCTACAGTAAACATCTATTGTGCAGCGGCAGGACAGCCGCTTCTGCGAGGCGGGGTCTGGGGCGGTGTTCCAGCTACCTCACACGTACGGAATCCGCTGGTGGTGCTGCTCTTCGGCAAGGCCCCTTATGGATCTGGAGAACTTTGAAACTGAAGCGCCGCCTGGACACATTTCCTCAGAGGCTATCCAATGGCCCGAGTCATAGACACACCTCTTTGACCCGTTCAACGAGAACGTCAGCGATATCTTGGCGCCGCTGTGCTCGCTAAAGGCTGTGCTTGCAAGCAGCAGCTGCCTCCCCTCTGGGCCCAGTGCGCACCTCACGATCTGCGTCCATTTTGGCGATGCCGGAAGACACTGCATAAACAGCACATATGTCCCTATCTGCTCAGACACGCGCTGCTGGCACAGGATGAACTGCAGCGTCTCCTCGGGACTAGTCTTCTCCTGGACGCACAGCTGCTGAATATTCCCAAAGCACTACAGCTGCGTATAATTACTGCTGAGCGGTATCAGCGACATTGATACTCATGCATGCGGCTTTGTAGACAATGCGGCTTTCAGCGTAAATTATATACTTTACCTCTATGACACCCTTGTATAAAAACGGAAGTGCATTTGAGCGGGAGAAGAATTAGCGACTGCATCCCCAGCACGATGTGTGGACACTCGAGAGAACGCATTTGAATTTGTTTTAATTACCTGAGTCGTCATGTGGGCACGCCACTCCATATCTACTAGAGTTGCTGGGCGTTCCTATGTAGCTGAATTTCATGTTTAGATACGGCCTGTTGTCATAGTCTACAGGTTTGCTCTGGTATTAGTGTGATGCACACGGCATGCGTAAAGCTGTGAGGTGTAGTGGCGCTGTTCTGCTTACACACTGCTGCCAAATCTGGCATTGCCCTCGCTGCATCTACAGGCAAGAAATGCGTGGGTGTAAATGGGTTAGCGAGCAACGCCGTTGGAAATCCGCATGCACCCCTGCACATCTATAAGAACGCACCTGGACATTTCGACATCAGGAATATGTCCTGGTTGACTAGGCCAGACACGCCTGCAAGCAGAACCAGACTATAAGAGAGCAGCACCCCAAGCATGTTGGTGTTTAGTGGTGTGTGTTTTGTAGTGGATATTGTAATTGTGCTAAAAGCAGGGAAAAGCGCGTCAAACTATCTACTGGATTCCTCATCACCACCTTGGCAGTACTCACAGGATAGCAGCTATATTGCCTGTTACTGCTGCATCTAAACGAGCACATTTGTGCACTGCCATGCTAAACCTAATCTGTCGTCACAAAACAGCAGCCATGGGTTGCTGGGTGCAGCGACTCGATCACCGAACCGAGCCATCGCGTGAATGCATGCTACCCGCCCATATGCGTGCATTTGCCGCCATGCCTCGTAAAATCCAGGGAAATGAAGCCAGCAAGCGGCAGAAATGCAACACGCGCCATCGCGCACGCAGTATACTCACATTCAACAAATACACATCATTTTACCTTGCTTTTCTGGATCGCTTCTGAAAGATGAGAATACATCTAAAGGGTGGTGTGTGGAAAAACACAGAGGATGAGATCCTCAAGGCGGCTGTCATGAAGTACGGAAAGACGCAGTGGGCGCGCATTTCCTCGCTGCTTGTGCGCAAAACGCCCAAGCAGTGCAAGGCACGCTGGTACGAGTGGCTGGACCCCAGCATCAAGAAAACAGAGTGGTCAAAGGAGGAGGATGAAAAGCTCTTGCATCTGGCCAAGCTTATGCCCACGCAGTGGCGAACAATTGCTCCGATAGTCGGGCGTGCGCCTGCACAGTGCCTCGAGCGGTACCAGCGGCTGCTTGACGAGGCAGAAGCACGCACAGCAGGCGAGGATGACGGATTTGGCCTGCGTGGCGAAGTCGGCAGCGAGGGGCAGGCTGCAGCGTCCTCCCATGATGCACGCAGACTGCGGCCTGGAGAGATTGACCCAAACCCAGAGACAAAGCCTGCACGGCCTGATCCGGTCGACATGGACGAGGATGAAAAGGACATGCTTTCCGAGGCGCGCGCGAGGTTGGCCAATACTCAGGGGAAAAAGGCAAAGCGCAAGGCTCGTGAGCGCCAGCTGGAGGAGGCACGCAGGCTGGCAACACTCCAAAAGCGCCGCGAGCTGAAGGCTGCCGGCGTGGAGGTGAAAAAGAAGAAGAAAGTCAGGCATATGGATTACAATGCCGAAATTCCGTTCGAGACAAAGGCGGTGCCTGGATTCTACGACACGACTGAGGAGCTCTCTCGAGCCAGCAGCGGGCCCGACTCTTTAAAGGGCAGGTTCCTTGACAGCCTCGAGACAAAGAGCCGCCTGGAGCGCGAGGACGACGTGCGAAAGGAGGCCAAGCGGAAGCGGGACAACAAGGGTAAAGGGCCAGGCAGCGTCGCCTTTGTTCGTGCATCAGACCAACGCACAGTCGAGGCCTTTGCAGCGAAGGAAGAGGCAGAGCAGGTGTCAAAGCGCAAGAAGCTTGTGCTGCCAAGCCCCCAGGTCGATGACGCCGAGCTGGAGACGATCGCAAAGCTTGGGCAGCAAGGGAGCCTGGCGCGCGAGCTGGTTGGCACTGATGGTGGGGGGTCTTCGGGGTCGCTGCTTGGCAACTACTCTGAGACTCCATCAGCCATTGCTGCCCGCACCCCGCGCACCCCTGCACAGTCCAATCGCATCATGAACGAGGCGCTGGCTCAGCGCGCCATGGCTGCTCAGGCGACGCCGCTGCTTGGCGGCGAGGCTAGTGGGCCAGTGCCTGTTGGGCCAGGCACAGGCTTCCATGGCACCTTGCCGCGCGGGTCAGACAAGGCAACTCCAAACCCGCTGGCCTCGTCGCTACGCCAGGCTCCAGCTGCTCCGGCTGGTGGGCCACATGGCGCACACCCTGTTCGCGACGAGCTTGGGCTGAACACGCCTGTCCATGGCGTAGAGTCCACGCCTCGAGAACGTAAAATGGCTGGTCGTGGGCTACGCGAGCAGCTCGCTCGCAAGCTGGCTTCGCTTCCAAAGCCCAAAAACGAGTTTGAAATCGTTGTGCCACAAGTCGAAGAAGCAGCCAGCGCCGCATCTGCTGACGATGGCGGCCAAGCAGCCACAGTAGAGGATCAGGCGGACGTCGAGCGCCGGCAGGAACAAACTCGCGCGGCAGCGCTCGAAGCAGAGCTGCGCAGACGCAGCAAGTGCGTGCAGCTCAACCTCCCTCGGCCCAGTACCATCCCGGCGGGGGTGCTGCCTGTAGTTTGCAGCGATTCGGCGGTGCCTTCCTCTGTTCTGGAGCTGATCAGCTCTGAAATGCGTTCACTGATACTGCACGACGCCAGGAGATACCCTGTGCCTGGCGTTCCGCCGCTACGTGCATCACAGCAGTCGGACGCCGCTCTTGACGATATTCCAGACAGCCTTCTGAGCGATGCCCGAGCGCTTGTTGACCGGGAGATGGAGAGTTCACCACCCGAGACACACGAGCTGTTCAGCAAGCTTGGCGCTCCACTTGCAGATGATGCTTGGTGCGACGCTGAAAGTGCCGGGACGTGGCTGCCACAGGCCAAAAGGTTTGTGTCGGCGCAGTCTGTAAGCAGCGGTGACTGGATCGAGAAGCATCGGCTGGATCTATCCCACCGGCGTGAGCTAATGGCAGCTGAGGCTGCTCGCGCAACAAAGGTAGAGCGTAAGCTAGGCGTGGTTTTGGGCGGCTACCAGACGCGCTCAAGACTACTCGACGACAAGATTGCCTCTGCCTACAAAGAGTTTGAGCAAACGAAGCTGGACACGGAGGCATTTGGCGGCCTGTACGCGTCAGAGCAAGCAATTATTCCGGCCAGGATCCAGAAGGCGGAGGAGGAGCTTCGCTCAGTGGAGGCGCGCGAGAGCCACCTGCAGAGCGAGTACCAGGCCCTTTTGGATCGCAGAAATGCGCTGGCAGCGGAGCTGGCTCGTTAGCCCCCTCATACCTAGCTTCATTTCATTCATTTGCTGTACTTGCCCTTCTACAATGGCCGATTCAATATTGGCCGGCTTGCCCAAATAAACCACGAATCGTACTTCCTCGGCATTTTTCCTGCTTAGCTCCAAGCCCTTGTGGAGCCTTCTTGGGCATCACAGGCAGACAGCAATATCTCAAAATGCTGATTTAATACTACGAAATGCGAAACACAGCACATGGCTCGATGGCCGCGTGTGCGATATATCAGGCAGTTTTAATGCGAAGCGCGCTGTGAGGATATTGCAGCTTGTAACCATACTGTCCGACTAATTGCCGCATTATGTCACCGTGGCCAGCAAAGTTCATTTACCTCCTCTTCTCCCTCGCTCCAGGGGTTTGATCGCAGTCAACAAAGATGGGTAAGGAACTGTGTGTATTCCTTGGCTCGTCTCCCCAGCGATATACACCTTGTTTGAAGCATCCCCTCGCTTCTCTGCTCTCAGCAATCCACAGGCACGCACACATCGACCTTGTTTTGGCAACACGAAAGATACCCACCACATCCTTTGCAGCTGCTAGTGCAAAGAAATAGAGCGCATTTGGGAGTACACGGATATGGTGCGTGGTCTTGGTATACTTGCTGCGGCAGTCTGTCTCTTTGGCACGGGTGTAATGGCAGGCAGCGGCTGCCGCGCACAAAACATCCTGGAGGCGTGTCTGGTCATGCAGCAGCGGCAGTTCAAGGGCTGTGAGTACGACAACTGGGAGTGCAAGTGCAGCAGCCAGAAGAAGATCTTGACCTGCTACGACAATTGCCCAGACTCGGAGAGCCGTACAATACAGGAGATACAGGTCCAGATCTTTTGCGGCGCGCTGAACGGCAGGGAGTACAATAGCGAGCTGATGGATCGGATGACGCGACCAGCAAAGATCGAGGCTGACGAGCAGGCACCGAGTGTTGTGCCCCAAAGCCAGGCTGCTGCCCCGCCGCCCCCGTCTCAGCCAAAGGCTAGCAAGGGCAGTGACACCGATGGCCAAGGCAGCGACCAGTGGGCGAGCGACGGCGGCGGCGGCGTGGGCGGTCGCCGAAACAAGGCTCAGGG
Source organism: Martensiomyces pterosporus (assembly GCA_025201845.1). Taxonomy (NCBI): domain Eukaryota; kingdom Fungi; phylum Kickxellomycota; class Kickxellomycetes; order Kickxellales; family Kickxellaceae; genus Martensiomyces; species Martensiomyces pterosporus. The sequence continues at coordinate 35,820 of MU603997.1, read as the reverse complement.
CGGTGGCAACATCAGCCTGGTCGCCGACAGCAGTGCGGCTGAAACCGCACTTGTCCGCGGTGTGCCAGGAGCAGCAGCCCTCATAGCAGCAGTGCTCGTGGCGGCATACTAACCACACGCGCACTCAGCCTTTTTTCTTTTCTTGTTTCCCCGCCTGCTTTTCAGCTCTTTTCAGTTATTTTTTCCTTTTACACTTCAAAGCAAGACGCGGCGTCTAGCACTTGGCTGCTTGCAAAAATGCTACAGAGCGAAGACGCGGGCTCTCTGCTGAGGCAGGCAGGCAGTGTACTGAATGGGCTTTTGGATGCACACTCACAGGGACTCAGCACGACAATTTACGCTGATGCAGTCGCTCTACAGACTATCAATGCGGCAGTGCGTGGAGGAATCCTGGGGCTGCTGCAGCCGTTGCCTGGGGGAGGGCTGCGTGCTCGAAATGTCAGACTCCTCGAAACGGGCAAGCGGGCAGCGGCTGATGGCAAGGCTCAGCAGCAGCTATTGCTGCCTGACGGCGAGCATGCCTTGTTCTTGGTTGGGTCGGTGGACTGGCCAAAGACGTGTTTGCCCGCGATTGAGCGCGTGCTGGCAAGTCGTGCGTATTCCAAATGCACGCTGTGTGTGCCGACAACCGAAGCACTATGGCATGACGTGGTGGCAGTGTTCCCTCCTGAAGCCGCTGCCACTACTGCTTCATTCACCGCAGATGCTGTAAAGGGCATGCTATTTGAATGGCTAAGGGCAGGACAGAGACTGACTGGCGTGAGTGCGCTGGGCGAGGAGTTAGCGGCTGAGATCGACACAGCTCCCATGCTTGGCATGCTCGCGCTGTCTGACAGCATGTTTGTCGCCCCTGGCACCAGCCAAGTATTCCCTGCGATTGCACCCGGCGCGGCAAAGGACGGAGATGGCTTTGGGTTTTTGGCGGCTGCTCCTCAGCGTGGCAGTGCTGATGGCGGGATGGAAGAGAGCACTCGAAAGCAGGTCGATCGAGTTTCGCTAAACTTAATGTCGCTGCTTCAAGGGCTCGGTCTGGATGGCGACTTTTATTCGCTCGGAGACACAGCACGCAGAATCGCACGGCGCTGTGCTGGCATATCGCGAAACACCAGTGGCTCAAGCAGCTCTCGCAAGGCAAGCAGCGCGACAGTTGTAGTTCTCGATCGGACGCTGGATCTTGTCTCGCCATTGCACCACAGCAACAATCTGCTTGACCAGCTGAATCGCGCGCTACCACGGGACGGAGATGCGCTGCCGCTTCTGGCATCGTTCAGGTCGGCTCAAGCAAGTCAGGCGGAAGACGCGGAGTCGGGCCAGTCGCTTGATCTGTGGGAGGCGTTTTTGATGCAAGAAAGAACCGCTGGGCTGCAGATTCTCCGGCGTGAGCTCGTCAGCAGGCTAGCAGCCGTGGACGGCTCGATTGTGGAGGCATTGCCGCCAATGATGGGAAAAGTGACGTCTGGCCAGCTCCAGCAGCTGATCGAGGCGTATAAGGCTCAGCCGCGGGCGATGGACGAAAGCTGCGAGCTGGTTGGAATTGCGGAGTCTGTGGTGGCGATGGAGAAGGTGCGGGTGCAGGAGCACTGGAGCGAGATCGAGAGCGCAGAGAAGACGCTGAAGCTTGTGCTCGGCGGCATCAAGGACTCGTTGGCTGAAGCGGCTGCATCGAGGAGGGGCAGCGAGCATGGCAGCCGGCGCGATAGCTCCGAGGGCGATGGCGGCGAAAACAGCACGGCAGACGAGGCCGAGGCTGAGATGGAGGCAGCATGGGACCAGGTTCTGTCAAGCATTCCGCCCGTGTCTGCTGGCATGATCGAGCGGTGTGTGGGCAGCAGCGAGCCACGTGACAGCTGCCTCGAGGAGCTGGTGCCAAGGTGGCTGCTGAGACACACGCCGGCGCCTGGAGTGGTATTGGCGGCGGCGTCTCTTCTGGCGCCGACCAGAGTTGGAGTGCCATCGAGCCAGAAAACGCTAGCAGCACAGCGGCTGGCGGCAGACTACGAGGCTGTTTATCGGGAGGCATCAAGGAGGAGCGGCTTTGTTTCAGCGCAAGATGTGCGCACGAGCGCAGATCGGTGGGCCAGGCAGCTGATGGCATATGCAGACCTGGTGGCTGTGAGCGACGGGCAGCGCAACGGGCTGACGCAGTGGGAGCAGATAGCAGGGCTTTCCCACGGATTGGACGGAGCGTACTCGCCGCTGCTTGTTCGTGTGGCTAAAGCGGTGGTCAGCGGAAGTGGTGCACACGACCTTGTACATGCTGAGCAGGGAACGGCGGCAGCGGCAGCCAGTTTGCTGAAGGGGCTTGGGTAAGCAAGCGAGTGAACGATGGTGCATGGTAGTCAACAAGGGATGGCATCGCACGTGCACACACAATTGCCTTGGACCTGCATGCACATTTGCATGCATGCATGTCATGTTGAATCCGGGGCTCAGCGACATGTCTCCCTTATCAACAGGCCATCTAGGCGATGCTGCTCAAAGCCACGCCAGATTTGCACCATCGATGTCTGCGTGTCTTGATTTGGCAGCCAGAAGTGGCATACAATGCGTCTCTGCGTTCCTTGCTGCTTCTACTTCTGTTTTGTTTTGTGGTGGAGGCGCTGTGCAACAGCAGCAGCACGGCAGGACGCGCATGCAGGCAGATGCCTGGTGGGCAGACAATGCCAGCAACAGGCCTGCAGATGAACCCTGTGGCACAACCGCAGGCACGGAACTGCCAATCTAAAGGCGGGGCTTTGGCTGACTGCTGTCACCTGCTTTTTCGTTTATGCTCGGCATGCTGTAGAAGGCGCTTTCTCTCGGGCAAGTCAGCTGGCGGCGGCAGCACCAGCGGAAACGATGCAAGTGTGAGCACTGGCCACCACAGGCGGCATGCCGGCGAGGCAGCAACCAGCCATGGCAGCAGCACGGTGGTATTTTTTGTCGTGGGAGGCGTCACGTTTGAAGAGGCGTCCAAGATCGCTGCGGTGGCACACGAACATGGCAGCAGCGGCAGAAAGCGCGTCCTGGTCGGCGGCACTGGGGTGTGCTCGCCGGACAGCCTCTGCCAGGCCATCCTTGAGTGCAGCTGCAAATAGGGCGTCTATTTTTGCTAACTGTGAAATAACAACAAGCGCCATGCGCGATATTGAAGCAGCAGGGTAGCAGCAGCGGGTGGGAGGGATTTTGTGAGAGGCGCCGAATGGGGGACTGGCGCGCGCGAGGGCTGGCAGGTATATTGGCCGCCAGCCCAGCAGAGAAATTCGCCGCAAGGCAGTCACAGCAGCCTGGCCGGGTGGAACGCCCGGCGCTCTGGCTGCACCCCAGATAGGGGAGGCACGCGCATACGCCCAGAACGGAAGGCCGGCTGGCTGAAAAGGGGCAGGGTGGAACGCGCACAGGAAAATCCCAGGTGGAGCGAGTGGGAGTGGGGGCCAGCGAGCATGAGCCCGAGGGCGTTGGCGGTGAAATAAAGAAAGGCCGGGCGCATTGGCGATAATGTTCCACCGAGTTAAAAAAAAAAAAATTCGTGTGCGCAAAAAAGCTTGATGCACACACTACTTTCCCATGCCAGCAATCAACCGACTGGGCGAGCGGGTAGCAGACAGGAGGGAAACTGCTTAAAACGCCGTGTTCACGCTTGCTACCACCCCGCTCCACTCCTCTCCACAGCCGCTCTAAAATATTTCCTCTCTGTTCTCCTTCGATCCTTCTCGTTCCAGCCCGATAATAACTCTTGGACTTGTCGGTCTCGCCGCCTCTCGTCCTCACCCCCGTCTATTCAGCCCTGCTGCGCACCAGCCAAAATTAACACCAGCTACACACCGCCTACACTAGCCATGCTCTCCAGATCGACCACTTCAAGGGCCCAGTCTCTGGCCAAGCTTGCCAGCACGCCCCGCACTGCCCTCGCAGCCACCATGCTCCGCGCTGCTCTCCTCCACACACTCAAGCCGCGCCAGGCCTCTGCTGCCGCGGCCGCCTCGACCACTGCTGCCGATGCTGCTGCTGACGCCTCTCGCGCAAGCGCTGCTGCCCAGGCGTACGCTCCTCTGGACACCTTCCTGAGGCGCCACAACGGGCCCCGCGATTCGGACGTCGACGCCATGCTCCAGGCCCTGGGATTCAAGACTCTGGACGAGATGATTTCAGCCACCGTCCCCGACAGCATCCGCCTGGCAGAGCCCCTGCACATCGCCGACGGCGAGTACGCAGAGAGGGAGCTTCTGGCCAAGCTCAAGAAGATTGCGCAGAAGAACGAGGTCTTCCGCACGTTCATTGGAACCGGATACACAGACGTTGTTGTTCCCCCTGTCATTCTGCGCAACATCCTCGAGAACCCCGGGTGGTACACCCAGTACACGCCCTACCAGCCCGAGATTTCCCAGGGCCGCCTCGAGAGCCTCCTCAACTTCCAGACCGTCGTCACCGATCTCACCGGCCTCCCTGCCGCCAACGCCAGCCTGCTTGATGAGGGCACTGCTGCTGGCGAGGCCCTTGTTGTGTGCCTCAACGCCTCGCGCAAGAAGACCCGCAACGCCTTCTTTGCCGACCAGAACTGCCACCCACAGACGCTCGCGGTCCTCCGCACCCGCGCTGAGGGCTTTGGCGCCGAGATCATTGTGGGCGACTACAAGACCTTCGACTTTGCCTCGCTTGGCGACCGCCTTGCCGGTGTCCTTGTTTCGGTAAGTTCCCAGAGGACAGCCCCTCCCCCAGCTTGTGCTGCATTTGCTGCTACTGTTGCGCGAATCCCAACGGTTTCTCCCACTGTGCGCTTTGTGTGTGTGTGTGTGTGTGTGTGTGTGTGCGTGCTCCTGCATTTGCTACCCGTTATCACTACCATCTTATTGGCTCGATCTCCGCCCCTCCACGCCCCCCGCTGCCCTTCAGAGGCTGGGCGCGTTTCTCGGACGCCTGCTGCTCTTGCAAGGCCTCCTGCCAATCGCGCGTGCTGCCATCAAAGCCCAGTGCGCCACCCCATTCCTTGCAGCGCGCTTGGTGCTGAACAGAGATTGCTTGCCCACTTGATCGCTACTAACAACGCAAGGCCTGCATGCACTATCACACCTGCCTGCTGTACTGATTCGATGTCGCTAGTATCCCGACACTTACGGAAACATTGGCGAGTACAAGTCGCTCGCCGACAAGGTCCACGGCCAGGGCGCCCAGCTCGTCGTTGCTGCTGACTTGATGTCGCTGGCAGTCCTCCAGCCCCCTGCCGAGTTTGGCGCCGACATTGCCATTGGAAACACGCAGCGCTTCGGCGTTCCCCTGGGCTATGGTGGCCCCCACGCTGCCTTCTTTGCCACCACCACCGCAAACCAGCGCCGTGTTCCCGGCCGCATCATCGGTGTCTCGCGCGACGCCGAGGGCAACCGCGCGTACCGCCTTGCTCTCCAGACCCGCGAGCAGCACATTCGCCGCGAGAAGGCCTCGTCCAACATCTGCACTGCCCAGGCTCTCCTCGCCAACATGGCTGCCATGTACGCCGTCTACCACGGCCCCGAGGGCATCAAGGCCATCGCCAACCGCATCCACCACTTCACCCAGGTCCTCGCTGCATCGGTCGCTGCTGCCGGCCACAAGGTCGAGAACGACTCGTACTTTGACACCCTGCGCATCCGCATCGCTGACAGCTCGTCGGCCGCCGAGGTGCATGCTCGCGCCCACGAGCGCCGCATCAACCTCCGCCGCATCGACGCCCAGACCGTTGGCGTGACCCTCGACGAGGCCATCACTCGCGAAGAGCTCGCTCAGCTCGTTGAGATCTTTGGCGGCGACGCCTCTGCCTTGGACACCCTGGCCACCAGCGTTGCGCTCACGGCGGCAGAGTCTGCTGCCATCCCCACCGGCCTCTCGCGCCAGGGCGCCATTCTGACCCACCCCGTCTTCAGCCGCTACCACTCGGAGACCGAGATGCTCCGCTACATCACCCAGCTCCAGAACAAGGACCTGTCGCTCGCCAACGCCATGATCCCGCTTGGCTCGTGCACGATGAAGCTCAACGCCACCACCGAGCTCATCCCCATCACGTGGCCCGAGTTCGGCCAGATCCACCCCTTCGCCCCCCGCGAGCAGACCCAGGGCTACGCCCAGATGATCAGGGACCTCGAGGAGGACCTTGCTGCGATCACTGGCATGGATGCCACAACCGTCCAGCCCAACAGCGGAGCCCAGGGCGAGTACGCTGGACTCCGCGCCATCCGCGCCTATCAGGAGTCGCAGGGCCAGGGCCACCGCAACATCTGCCTCGTTCCCGAGTCCGCCCACGGAACCAACCCCGCCTCGGCTGTCATGGCTGGCCTCAAGGTCGTCATTGTCAAGTGCGACTCCAAGGGCAACCTCGACCTCGTCGACCTCGAGGCCAAGGCCACCAAGCACGCGGACAGCCTGTCAGCCGTCATGATCACCTACCCCTCGACCTTTGGTGTGTTTGAGGAGGGCGTTCTGCGCGCCATCGAGATCGTCCACAGCAGCGGTGGACAGGTGTACATGGACGGCGCCAACATGAACGCCCAGGTCGGCCTTACCAGCCCCGGCCACATGGGTGCCGATGTCTGCCACTTGAACAACCACAAGACCCTGGCAATCCCCCACGGCGGCGGCGGCCCTGGCGTTGGCCCCATCTGCGTCAAGTCGCACCTTGCGCCCTTCCTGCCCGGCCACCCCGAGCTCGTCAAGGCCGACGGCACCCCCCAGAGCACCGTCGGCCCTGTGGCTGCCGCGCCCTACGGATCCGCCGGGGTCCTCCCGGTCACCTGGTCGTACGTCAAGCTTCTCGGCGGCCGCGGCATGACCGAGGTGTCGAAGACCGCCATCCTCAATGCCAACTACATGGCCAACCGCCTGCGCGACCACTACTCGATCCTGTTCACCAACGAGAACGGCATGTGCGCGCACGAGTTCATCCTCGACACGCGCCCCTTCGGCAAGACCGCCGGCATCCAGGCCATCGACGTCGCCAAGCGCCTGCAGGACTACGGATTCCACCCGCCCACCATGTCGTGGCCCGTGCCCAACACCATCATGATTGAGCCCACCGAGTCCGAGTCCAAGGAGGAGCTCGACAAGTTCTGCGACGCCATGATTGCCATCCGCGAGGAGATCCGCGAGATTGAGGAGGGAAAGCAGCCAAGAGACAACAACATCCTCACCAACGCCCCGCACACCATCTCCAAGGTCTCTGCTGAGGAGTGGAGCCACTCGTACTCCCGCCAGCGCGCCGCCTACCCTCTGCCCTACCTCAAGGAGCGCAAGTTCTGGCCGTCCGTTTCTCGCATCGACGACGCCTATGGCGACCTCAACCTCGTTTGCTCGTGCCCTCCCCTGGAGAACTACCAGTAAACCAGCTCGCGCCTTCATTACACACTTTTTGTCATATACAGGGTGTCTTTGCTCTATTTCCTATGCCCCAATGCATCATGCAAGTCTGTTTGTATTTAGCTATCGAGCACTGCCACATGCGGCGTCGCGGTTCACACGCTTGTTGCAATGCGCATGTCGGCGCAATGGGCTACAATTGCACAATAAGCGGGCATGCGAGGGGCGCGTGGCAGCCATTGCCACAATTGCACAATGGGCAATGCGCAGTCGCCGATCGCCAGCCGCGCCAAGGGGCGCCATGGGCACATGCACGCTCCAGGCTCCCCTGCAGCCGCTTCCTTTGCAGCCATCATCCAGCCATGCAAGCACTGCCCTTGCAGCCGCCGCTGTGGCAAGCAGAAGCCAACAAAGACGCTGATTCCCTAGTTTATTTGCGCTGGCGTTTGAAATTGGATTTGGGCTTGTAGTTAGTGCTGCCCTTGTACCAGCTCTTTCCGCCACTCGCGTTGTGCGTCTGGATCTCGCTGACCTTGCGCTTGAAGTAGTCCCTGGCCTGCTTGTCCGCGAGCAGCTCGTCCACCAGGTTATTCCTGCGCTCCTTCTTCGTCAGCCTGCCCGAGTAGAACTCCGTGGCGCCCTCGATGATGGTTCCCGTCTCAAAGTACTTTGGAATCTTCCCGCTGCTCGCGTTCTTCTTGTAAAACCTCTTAGGATCGAGGACATTGCGCAGCTGCAAGACCCGCAGGTCGTTCTTCACCTCCTGCGTAAGCACCGGCGCCTTCATCCCAAACCACTTGCTTCCTGCGGTGCTTGCGCGTTCATCGGCAATCTCCTTGGCCGTCTTGCCCTTGATGGTCGGGTCCTTTCGAGTCGCCTCGATCTCAGCTGCCGGCTTCGCCGACGACGATCCTCCTTGCTCGCTGCGGTATACCTTGTCGAGATCGAGCTTGGCTACCCCTGTCCTGCTGTTCATTTTGATAAACAGCGAGTCTGCGATGCCCTCGCCCACGTCTAGGCGCAGTGGCACGGAGAGTGCAGCGGGCTTGCTGCCTGCCTTGGCGCCTCTTGACTGCGCGGCTGCCCTGGCTTTCTTCTCCCGTTGTGCCTCCTCTTCTTTGCGCGCCAGCGTTACCTTTGCCTGATCAAGCAAGAGGTCGAGGTCGCTGTCATCTGTGTTGAACACTGCAGCCGTGCTGTCCGACATTTGCGCGGGCGTGAATGTATATGTATATATGTGTGGAAAATGTGTAAATTGAGCAAAGAAACCCCAGCTGGCAGAAAATATGTGTTGGCGGCTAAAGTGGTTCATTTTTTCTTTCGGATCACCCTGATTTGATGCTGGCGCGGGGATCATGGCGTGGTTCAGATCATCAGCCAGGCGATATCTGCGACAGAGATAGAGCGCCTTTGCTCTGTATGCGCTGCAAGTCAAAGCCAGGGCTTGCTCGCCTTTACACCTACTATTGCTCCGTGTTCTTAATCGGCACACTTCTTTGCTCCAATCTCTCCAATCCACCGAATTTCTACTGCCACGGCTTGCAATCATGTCCGAGAACGTTGGAGTCAAGGCCACCCGCGAGAACCTGTACACAGCCGATCGCACGGGTACGTTGTTTGGAATCTGTGAATTACGAGAGAGCCATGTCTAGCGCCTTGCGGGGCATGTCTAGAAGAGAGCGTCAACACAGGGGCACTTCGTTTGCTTCCAGGCATGACTCTGAGCGCACAAATTAACACCTGCACCCTGTGCTGAAAATGGCTTGCTGTACTTTGTAGCTCTCTTTGAGAACAGGGACCGTATTGTTCGCGACCAGTGGGTGAAGATCATGAAGCTGCGTATCGTGCGCGAGAAGCTGACGGAATGCTACCACCGCGAGAGCGTAAATCACATGCAGAACTGCCGCGGCCTCGTAGAGCGCTACCTTAAGGAGCTTCCCGAGGCACAGATGGGTGGCCGCCCGCCATTCTTGAAGAAGGACTAGATCCAGCTCCAGCTCCAGCCATTCGGCCTCTCAAAGAGGGCTGCGTGTCTTGCCTGTCTGATCGCTAGATACACTCGGCGCTGAACTGGCATCCCCTGCTTGCTTCTCTTCTCTTTACTATTCCTACAAAGCCCTTTCGTGTTCTCTCCTTCATGCCACTCCTAGTATAAATTCACAAGTATCCTCTCTTCGCCCAAAGCTGCTGTACCCAAAGGAGCAGGTCGTTGCAGCTGGAAAGAGGCATGAGCCACGAAAGGACGAGCCGGTGCATGCATACTGTTCATCTGGGGAAAGGAGGCGCAAAAACTGAAACCATCAAGCCATCGCTTTGACTTCCGCATCTCGCCTCCCTTCTCATCTGCCAAACAAATTCCGCATTTCTTTCTGCTTTTCTCCTCTGCAACCATGGTGTTCTCCTTTCTGAAGCAAGAGCCGCAGGCGCCGCCGCCAGACCCAGCGGTGCTTCTGGCAGAAGCGCAGGAGTTTATCGAAAAGCAGGACTTTGACGGCGCCCTAGCCAAATTCGACGAGCTCTGTGCGCTCCCTGTCCAGTCGCCGTTGCCACTGCTCTCCCGAGCCACCTGTCGACTGCAGCTGAAGAAATACGCCGGTGTTATTGAGGACTGCGAAAAGGTGCTAAACTTCCTCAACTCCGACGTCGATGCCCACGCAGACGAGGGCTGCACCACTGTCCACTCCCTGGCCCTCATGCGGATGGCCAAGGCGTACAAGGAGCTGGGTCGCCTGGAGGACGCAAAGAGCGCGCTGATGCGCAAAAACGCTATTGAGCACAAGCTGGGCCGTGATAGAGTTGATGACGGCGAGGACGCCAATGCCGACGGCACCGACTATGAAAAGCTGGCGGCAAGGGACCGCGAGACGGCGGAGGAGTGGAAGGAGAAGGGCAACGTCGAGTTTAAGCAGAGTAAATGGGCACGGGCACTGGAGTACTACAAGAACGGACTCGGGTACGACATGTATAACCCAAAGCTGCACAGCAACGCGTGCATGGCGCTGATAAAGATGAAGCGCTGGTCCCAGGCTCTGAAGCACGCCGACCAGTGCATTGCGCTGGAACCAAAGTGGGTCAAGGGCCATTACATGAAGGGGCTTATTCTCAGCAACGAGAGCAAGATTGAGCAGGCACGGGCTGTGCTGAGGCACGCTGCTGTGCTGGAGCCTCAGAACGAGCAGGTAAGGAGTCTGTTGGAGGAAGTCGAGTCGCGCGTCGACTATGTCGAAAAGCGGCTCCGTCGCCGCAAGAACGCCGCTGCTAAAAGCGAAACCGATACTGAAAGTGGCTCTGCTGAAAAGAAGAGAGCTGGGGACGGCAAGAGCGAAAATGACGAGCAGGCACCAGTTGAGGACGTGGACAGCGACGAGGACTACTGCGATGACAACAGCTGCCGCACGCCAAAGAAGATCCAGCTCAAGATCTCTCGCAAGGACATCGCTGACACACTAGTCGAGCTTGCTGTCGCTGCTGTGGGTGTCGCTATTGTGTGGTGGCTTGTAGCAAAGGACGACTAATTTATGGCTGCCAGGCAGCATGCTCATGCTAATAGCGCAAAATAAAACACTGCATATACACTCGATGCGGTTTGCTGCGTGTGGAATTGAATATGGAACAGTGCCGCAGAATAGATACAGATAGCCGCCGACTGCAGCAATGTCTGCGCCTTCGGAGCATTGTGTTTTATTGTCCAGAATCCTTGACTCCCAGTATGCCAACAAAAAGGGATGCTACATGTCGGGAAGTCGCCAGCTGCCCACAGTGCGCATAGCAGATTTGCTTCCCTGCGACACGGCGTCGACCTCGCTGTGGGGTGTCTTTCCGTTATCGAGAACAGCAGCGACACACTTCCACGGATCGCGGCCACCGCCCCAGCGAAGAACCTCGTTTTTGAACCGCTCGCCAGCCTCGCGGCTAAGCGGGTTGCCGCCAGATGTGACATTTCCAGCGCTGTTTGATGGCGGAAACGGATGGTCGCCCTCAAACACACGGTCCCAGATTTGCCCAGCCAGCACACGGTCAAACAGGTAGGCATAGTACGAGGCACCGTATCCGATAAGGTGTGTGAACCGCGACTGCCACCTGGTGTTCTCGACATACGCAAACAGCGACGAGCTTGCCTCGCTATTGAGCATTGGGTCATTGTGCAGGCTGGCCAGCGACCTGGTCGACCACCCCGGGCGAACGGTGCCTTCTGGGTCAAGCACGCTGGAGTGGTAGTGCTGGTCAAGTGCCGACATGAACAGCTGTGCATGCATGTCCAGAGCGGAATACCGGCGCCGCTGCTCGGCATGCTTGTGGATCAGGTCGTGAGGCAGTGGAGCACCGGTCTTGTAGTGCGAAGCAAAAAGCGAGAGCACATGTGGCGAGCGCGCAAAGTGCTCCATGAGGATCGACGGCAGCTCGACAAAATCAACCGGGCACCGAGTACCAGCCACATTGTGGAATCCGTTTTGGCCAAGCATGGAGTGCATGGCATGCCCCATCTCGTGGAAGATGGTTTCCACGTTGCTCCAGCTCAAAAGTGGTGGCGAGCCCTCAGCTGGTGCAGGGAAGTCGCATATCAGCACCACGACCGGCAGTTGGAAGCGCTTGCCCTCACGTTCGACAACCGTCTGGCCCGAGTGCCCAGCGCTGGTCGGGCTGACAGCAACATCGTCGTCGACACGACGAGCACAGCGTGCCGTGAAATGAGCTGCACCAACATGCGCCTTGCTGCTCCGGGAGAACACGTCGCAATAAACAACACCCAAAAGCTGCCCGCTTTCACCAACAACCTCCAGCTTCCTTACTTCAGGGTGCCAGATCTCACCTGGCTGTGGGGTTGCCGCACGGAGCTCAACGCCATAAAGGCTCTTGAACACACGCGAGAGCCCAAGGACCACACGGCCGAGACTAAAGTAGTGCGACAGAGAAGGCAGCGCTCCGCTGTCCATCTGCTGTTTGCTTATCCAGTATTCGCGGTCCCAGGGGAACAGTGTGGTTTCTTGTCCCGGCACACCGGGGCCTTGCGAGCGCACCTTGTCCATATACAGTGAATTTGCAACAGCGCTCCACCGAGGCTGTGCTTGCTGTGCCAAGCCGCGCAGGAACTCATCTACATGGCTGGGTGACTTGGCCATCTTGTCATCAAGCGTCATGTCTCCAAAAGACGAGTAGCCAACAGTGTGCGACAGCGCCAGCCGTCTTTCCAGCAAACCTTCGAGTGCGCTGACTGCCTTTGAGGACCCACGCTGCCACTCGCGGTAGACCGCCTCTCTCGTGTGCTCATGGCCACAGTCACGCAGGATATAATGCGCAGTGTAGTCGTCAGGCAGCAAATCGACCATGGTAGCGCCGTCCTTGCGCTTGTACGTTTTCGACGACTGCAAAACCGACATGGCCACTTGTGATGGCAGCGTTCGTAAGTGGTCGAAGGGCACTGGCACTAGGCGGTCCTTCTGCGGTCCAGCTGATTGGCATCTGAAAAACTCTCGCGACAAGTCCTGGATATCCGAAGAAAGTTGCACAAACTGCGCATGCGCGCTCTTTGACAAGTGGATACCTGAACGCTCAAAGTCCCTCCTAAACGACAGTGCGACCTCATGCTCGACAGGGCTAAACGACGCACTGATCTCAGGGTCCTCCATAATCTCGACCAGCTTCCGGTACAGCCCCACGTGGGTATTGAGCCCATTCATGTATTCGAACATCCCTGCATACACCTCATCTGCAGCCATCTGCCAGCTCTCATCGGGATGCACCTGCCTGACAAGCTCCGCCACATCCATCACACGACAGAGTGCATCGCTCAGTTGATCAAGACACTTGACCACATTGCGCTTATCCTCAGCAGCTTGTGCTGAAAGCGCTCTTTGCAGCAGTGCCTCCGCCTCTGCAACTGCCTCTTTTCCGGCCTTACGGAACGACTTTGGCGACACAAACCGCGACTCCATAAGCAGGCCCGTGGGCTGTCCACGGTGGAACCAATACGAGCCCATTGTTGTTTGGGTCGGAAGGTCAAAGACGTCTCGCAGCGACACATCCTCCTCATTTGTCGCCTGGTGGGAATTAGGCGATGTGACTGTTTGCAGGCCTCTTTTTGGCGTGCGGTCGCGAGCTAGTGTAAATGAGCGCGCACTAGTGCCAGCCCTCCATGTAAACAGCCTTCTTGGCAAGCGCGGTGCCTTCTGCAGAAGCATTCTACTCTAACAAATGATAATTCTAGGACAAAAGTGTAAGGCGTGGGCAAAAATGGCTGACTAGAGCGACAGGGAGGAAGCAAAGGCCCCTGCTTCCGAGGCAGGTGAAAAATGCGGGCTACCGCCTTTGCAAGGCAATTTGCACGTGACAATGATTAGATCGTAGAGTTTACTACCAAATCACACGCATTAGTAGGGAGCACAGCCAGGTGTGCGGGTGATCTTATCGGAAGCTGTGTGCGCTGGGGCTTTGGATGCAGACGACTTTGCACCTATATGTGGTTTTCAAGTGGGTGAAACGGAACGCTTGATGCAGGTTTGGCTTTGCAGCAAAGACAACCGTGAACGACTGTGGTTTACAAATGCTGTAAGGTGTGCACACCACCAGAGGGGCATTCACGCTGGTACGGGTATTATGCTTCACAAATTTAGGCTTAAGTGTGAACGGTAACTCCCAAACAGAGGTCGCCATGAGGATCAAATACAAGGAAACCTGCCGCGTCAAGAATTCGAGAAACTACCTATGACGCACCTTGCATGCTGTGTGGTGAAGGTTATCAACACCCACACAGTCCCCTTTCAACTAGAGCGGATCAAAGGGCCATTCAAGCACCACTTCATCACGATACTCGCCACAGCACACCCGGATGCATAGATCACGAAGCAGACCACTGCCCTGATGCTCTACGCACTGGGCATCGCCCGCACGCGAGATGGCACCTACACAAACTACCGCGCAATCTATGCCACAAATGGCAGAGACTCAAAGGAGCGCGAGTTTGGGCTGGCAGCCATGCACATGAACCTGCCGACGATGAAACGCAACACCGC
>MU603997.1:0-21023 GCA_025201845.1 Martensiomyces pterosporus | reverse complement strand
CCAAGAACCTTTGCCGACCGCGGTCTAGAGTTCAAGGAGTTTTGCAGGTCCATGTTGCGAGGCCGGCACCAAGGAGCAACAACAGTGCCTAGGTAATTTATTCACGGGCTCTCCTGGATGGCATGGGTATTCATATGCAGTGGCTATCTCTCACAGGTGTCCTCTGGACACCCGTACGGGACGACATGTGTTAGCTTAGTCTCCTGTCGTTCCAGCGACATGGTTTCTTGTGCTCCTTAGCCAACCCCGCTATGGGGACTCTTCTAGTTTCTTAGCTCTTAACTAGGTTTACTGGAAATACATCAGCTCCATCACCATCAGGTTTACAGCTTAGCGCTGCTATTCACAGCGGCAGTTGGGTGGATGCGGTCAACCTTATGAGCGAATTCTAGAGTCTCGTGGTCCGTGTCAATGTCTGCCGCACGAGCAACGCCTTCTTGCGCAGTTGATGCTATAAGGACGCCGTCGCGGTTGTAGATCCTGCCAAACGCCAGCCCACGCCCGCTAGCAGTGCGCGAGCTCTCCATCACATAGAGCATCCACTCGTCAGCTCTAAATGGCTCGTGGAACCAGATTGTGTGGTCCAGGCTCACCAGCATCCCGAGCTTGCGCTTAGAGCCCGGCTGGCCAATCTGGAACGGCCTTAGCGCGGTGCCAATGAGCCCAAAATCGGACGCATACGCTAGCATGCTCTGGTGGTGGCAATGACCCAAGCCGCTCATATCGCCCTTGGCGCGCAGCCACATCATCCGCGAAGGCAAGCCCCTTTGGTCCTGTGCAGTTGGGATGTACCTGGTTTCTACAGGCAGCACGTCCATCTCGCTTAGCTTGTCGCTATCAACAAGCTGTGTGTTCAGGCGCTTCTGTGTCATACGCACAAACTCCTCGCGGCTAACGAGCGACTCTGGGGCAGGCGCCTCGGGCATCACATACTGGTGGCTTAATGACGAGGGCTCTGGCCGCTGGAAGCTGGCAGTTGCCATAAATATGACACGGCCCTTTTGTTTGGCAATGACCAAGCGCGAGCAGAACGACCGCCCCTGCCTGACTCGGCGGACTTCGTACACGATCATCTCCGAGTTGTCGCCTGGTGCCAGAAAATAGCAGTGGATCGAGTTGCAGCGGTACGGGCTGTGCACAGTTTTTGCCGCTGCGGAGAGCGCCTGGCCGATAACCTGGCCCCCAAACACGCCACGGTTGCCCTTGGGCTTCCAGAGGTCAACGGAGATGTACGTGTCGGGCCCAATCTCCTCTAGCTCGAGAGTGCGCTCGTTGAAGGCGGAGGTGTTTGAGTCGTCAACGGAATCGCCGGTGCTTGTCGATGCTGCGCTATCTGTCATCTTGGTCGCAGCCTTCGATAAAGAGAATGCAGACGGGTCTCGCTTGTGCAAACGCAGTCCTATAACCGTATAAAGCGTGTAGGGGTGTGGCTGGGAAAGAAAAGGCACTGTTCAGGGAGGCAATGCAGCTGCGGGTGGCCTGCTCCTGGGGACTCAGCTGCCGCATTTAAAGCTGGCTTCCGAATCGCACATGACAAAACAGCACGGCCTGGTAAAGGCTGCTCTTGCGCAGACGCCATCGGACGCTTCAAATTAGCCGCTCTCCCGTTCCACGTGATTCTGCCGTCTGCCGCCAAACGAGGCGATCATGCCTGTGCTAATCCACTGATCAGATACGGCAGTGGGGAAAAAAGCACACCTCTGGTGCCTGGCAGTGGTTGTTCGGAGCCTTGGCTAGGCGCGCAGAAAACACCAGGCATTCCGCTCTATTTTATTCAAACGCGCAACGAAAAATAAAAGGCAGAAGCCGGAAGCGACAGGAACGAGAGCGAGCTGAACTTGGCCAGCTACAGGAGGTATGTGCAGCAAGAGCGACACAGGAATCAGCGGCCCTTGGCCTTTCCTGCTCGCTTTCGAGTTGCCTTTTGCATGCTCTTGTTTAATCGGCCGCCTTGGAGAAAACGCAAATATTTACTGTGCAGCCGCTCAACAGAAAATGAACGCGTTTCTCCTCTTCTTCCCTGCTTCTCCTTCCCTGACTCTATCCCATAGAAACAGCGACAATTCACCAGCCGTATTTGAAATTGCGCATACACAGCAAACGCGTGGTGGCAAAGGTGCATTCGCGTACAGCTCATTAACAACAATCGTTGAAGCGCTTGTAGCCTGTGCTTAATGCGATGTCGACCCCGCCAGACCCAGCTACGCCGGAACTAGAAAAAGAAGCAGCGGGTACAGTAGCGCATGGCGCAACCACACCACACAGCGCTGGTACCCATAGGTCCAGCCCGCTGCCCGGTGGACCAGCAGCAGCAGTGGTGAAGAATGGAGGAACACAAGCTGCTGCGGCGCCGCTGCCTAGACTTGCGTCGGTATACAGACCTGCCGGCAGACCCCGCCCTCCGCCATCCACAGCACCTGGGTCGACGCAGCTGCTGCGGCGGATCGTTGTTGCAGGCGTTACGGTTGAAGTTGTTCGCCAGAAAAGCACAATCATATACCGGCTTCCGGGAAACATGCCAGTGTCGTCGCTGACGCCCGAGCAGCGAACAAAAGTCATGAATGAGATTCAGCGTATGCGAAACAGCACTCAGTCGTATGGGAGCCACACACCGGCAGTGCATCCAGGAACGCGGCCGCAGGGCGCCCCCAAATCAATAATGAGAAGTGCAAGTTCTAGCCCAGGGCTGCCAGGCACCCCACCTCCGGGCCCTGCTGCAGGCGTTGGACCAGCAATGAAACCGACGACTGCTCAGCAAATTCGGAATCAGCCATTGGGCACTATCGCAGGCACCGCACAAAACTCGATGCAGCCAGTCCGACCACGGCCCATCTTGCCCAGCATAGCTCCACGACAGATACATTCACATATGAACACGAGCACAGCGGCAAGGGCGCCAAGATCACCCTCTGTATCCTCGCCCACGACACCAAAATCAATATCTGGCACAGCCACAAGGCAGCAACAAAGCCAATCAGCGCCGACAAAAAAGGCACCACTACACAGCACGGGAGCTGCGCCGACAACAGCAGCAAATCCGCAAATGGCTGCGTTGGAAAAAATGTACCGATCCGCGTATATGAAGCTGCTGAATGGCCCAGCTGAAATCCTGCGGAAGCTGAGCCCTCCAGTGGAGCTGAGCGCCATCGTGAAATCCAATGGTGGTGGTGGACATGCTGAGGATACCAGGGACCCGGATATGCTCTTGCATATTCTCAAGGCGCTGACAAAGTCGCAGGCATCCCAGCTGGCAAGCATGCGCGAGCAGGATGTAAAGGCGGGCAGAGGACCCAACCTGGGCGTAAATACAGGCGGCCTACGAACGCCGACACCTGGGTCCAGGCCGCATTCGGGCGAGGTGTCGCCCTCGGCAGACAGCGTTTCCGGTGCCGAGACTGATGGTGTCATGCACCCACCCACCCCGAGTGCGGCTACACCCACGAAAAAGCGGAAATATAACAAGACTGGCAAGTACTCAGTGAAGAAACGGCCGACGTGGACACCAGGAGGCGGGCCGCAACCACACATCGAGGCGTCGTCAGTGGGCAAGGCAGACGAATGCGCGGCAAATCCACAGCGGCCTGTGAAACACACACACCCCGACCTGAATCGCGTCACACGCATGCCGCTGGCTGAGCGCAGGAAGCAGTTAGACGAAATTAAGCATGAGACCGAAGTCGGTCGGCGGTTCCGCGAAGCACTGGCCATGGACCACCAGATGGTTCGGAGCCCCGACTGGCGCACGCCGTTTCGTGGCACACGGGATGTTATCCAGCGGCTGCTGCCGTTCCACGTGTTCCAGTACCTCGATGGGGTGATAGACTCGGGGATCACGCGAGAGGACCAGGCGGTCGCTGCGTCATCGGGCAGTCTAGCTGCGAGGCTGAAAAGGCTGGCCAACCGCTATGACGGCATTCTAATAAAAGAAGGCTCACAGGGGTGCCACGACATCAGCAGCATTCAGATCGAGAACCATCGGATAAGCGACGCTAGGCACCAGCTAGACCAGATGCAGGATGCCCAGCTGCAGAGAAACATTTCGTCTGCGATGATGTCCCGAGGCAGTGCCGGAATAGCAAGTGCTGCTTTGCAAAGCGCAATTGCCGGAGGACCAGCCCCGCCGCATACACCTAAAGCACATCCTCTTCCACCATGGCGGCCTGGCATGCCTGACCTTCCTAAGTAACCACGCGCATTTGTTCCATGTCGGACTTGCAACTGCATCTTGTCTCCTTTTTAGCTCACGTATTCTCCAACTAATGCACACTACATCCACTCAGACACGCTGTCTCATCTGAGCAAGACAGCTGCTGCACTGAGGAGCACGGCCGTTGGTTCAGCAGAGTTCAGATGGCAGTACAGAATGTAGCCGCGGAGACATGTTTGTTTGAGTGGGCGAGTGCTGTTACTGTTGTAAACAGATGCGGGGGGAGAGAGTGAAGTAGCGCGCTGCTGGCTGCTAAGGTGTAAACGCAGTGTTCGGAAAATAGTATCGGTTTGATGCACATGTACCAGCCAGGGCAGTGCCTCCATGTATGTGTCAAAAATACGAGCATGTGGCCGGCAGACGTAACCGCGTTGTTTGGGATTTTCTAGCGAGGAAGTTGGGGCTGTCGAGAATAGCATCTCGCTCTCTCCTGCCGCGGTTTCTCTACTAGACCGCCTTGCCAGCTCCAGCATGCCAGACATTGTGGCTAATTTTGGAGATATCCTAGAGGCCTGGGTTCCACTCTATTTCCAACAGTGCTAGTGCTGGTGCTATTTACTAGGGGTGCTACGCTCACCAAGTCCATCCCCAATCCCTCTGACTCCCCTTTTCTCTTCCTGGTCGACTGTGCACACCACGATTACCACATTTCCCTCGGCTGCTGCACTCTACATTCGTCTCAGTTGCTACCCAATCTTGCCATATAACTATATTTGCTTGCTGCATCACATCCCACTACCAGAACACCACTATCCTTTCCTGCTCGTTTCTCTTGGCCACAAGATGAAATACTGGCTCAATTCTTTGGGCATTGCACCGCTAGCTTTGTGGCATGTGGCCTGTGCTCAGCAGTACAAATGCAACCTTGCTGACGGCCTCGGACGTGGATACAGGATCAACGGCCACGAGGCACACCAGTGCGATGAAGGCATGTTCTGCTACCAGCTGGGTCAGGGCGTCTACTGTGGAGTCGGCGTGGGTGATCTGGTGCCTACCGAGCGGGACGAAAATGCCACCTCATCGGCTGGCATCAGTGCAGGCGCGATCCCCGAGCTCTGCTCGAATGAGGGCTCAGCAAAGTGCAAGTTTGAAGATGGCAAGGGCGCGCAGTACTACAGGTGCATCAACGGAGAGCCCCAGGAGTTTGTGTGTGGCGGACAGTCCGTTTGCTACCAGGATGGACAGGGGATCTTCTGTGGCGTGGCCGTAAGCAACAGCACATGCACGCCAGGCGCCTTCAAGTGCAGTGCTGCTGACGGTACCAGCGCTGCTTTCACCAGGTGTATCAACGGCGAGCAGGTCGCCTTTATGTGCGGCGCTGGGCTGACTTGCTACCAGGAGGGACCGTTCCACGTTAGATGTGGTCCGCTCAGAGCAGGAAACACCGAGGTTAGATTCCCAGCCAACCCACTCCTGCCAACTCAAGACGCTAGCACTGCCGCTCAAGCGCCAAGCACCAGTGCAACTGCCGAGGATGAAACCGAAGCAGATGAAGACAGTACTGCCAGTGAGGGCACGAATGTCTCCTCCGATGACGGCCCATCGTCAATAGATGCCGCGGTCTCTGCATCGCACTCCATCTCATCCACAGCCGCCTCAGCAGCTGATACAGATGCTGATGCCTCCACATCTGCTTCTACAGGCGACGATGCTGCTACTCGACCAAATGCGTTCTACAACTCCAACAGGATCCGCCTGCTGAACTTGGATGTCAACCCCAAGCCAAGCAAAAGGGCTGCACCAGCCGCAGGTAAAAAGAGCGGTCCAAAGAAGGTGGGTCACAACGCATCGATCGACTCGGCTGTCCAGTCCACCGAAACAGCAAACCTTGACCTGAGCAGCACCGTAGAGCTGCTCTCAGAAAACGCAGCAGCCATCAGGAAATCGGCCATAGATGCTATGGCGAATGGCCCAACATCCGTAAGATCCAAGACTGGGTCCCGCCCACGCGGCCTTAACCTGGTGGCGAGGGACGGGGAGTACAACGCCGACGGCAGTTTCCTTCAGAGATACGCAGAAAGCACCAGTGCTCAGCCCAACCAGTTCCCTCAGACGTTCAGCCAGGTCATCAGCTACGCCACAGGCACCAGCAACTTTGACCAGCCCGAGGCATTCTCGCGCGACATTGCCAATCTTGCTGTCACTCAGACATATTGCATCGCCACGGCATATGGCACGCAGTCTCAGCCGCTCCCTGCCTCCGTGCAGCAAGAGCCTCAGGGTTCCCCGCAGCAGACGTCTGCTGCTGAGCAACTGCTTTTGTTCCCGCAGATGCTGACCTACGTCAGCACGCTTACCATCACGCAGTCATCGCCCATGCCCCAGGCGTTTGTTGCCGGGTCGGCTGTCTCGATGAGCCAGCAATCAATGCCGTTCATCCAGGTGATCACGTCTGTGCAGACAGTCGTGTCCTCGAACATGCAGAACTTTGCCAACGTAAAGGCTAACTGCTACCAGCCACCGCCGCCACCGCCTCCTCCACCACCACCACCAAAGTACTGCAATTCAATGCCTCCGCCTTGCAATGTTGCCCCTCCAGTATCTCCCAGTGCCGAAACTCCAACGCACACTGTGCTCGTCTCCATTGAGTGCCACAAACAGCCATCCGCCTGTCACAAGCAGCCATCTGTCTGCCCCAGCAATGGTAGCTGCTGTGACTCTGACGGCGAGTCCGGATGCATGAAGCACAAGAAGAAGAAGAAGCAAAAGCACAAGAAGTGCAAGTCGTCTAACTCGTGCGAGCCCACCAGCAGCAATTCGTGTGAGCCCAGTTCGTGTGAGCCTAGCTCGTGTGAGTCCAGTTCGTCAAAGTCCAAGCACAAGCACAAGAAGTGCAAGTCGTCTGACTCATCCGACTCGTGCGAGCCCACCAGCAGCGACTCATGCGAGGCCGGTTCGTCAAAGTCCAAGCACAAGCACACAAAGACACACAAGAGCAAGAGCAAGAGCAAAGGCTCGCACTCGCATACCGGCCACCACTCCAAATCCGCAGACTGCTGCTCAAAGGGGTGTGCTGCGCCGCCTGATGACTGCGATTGCTTTGGACGTGCGATTCTGTCGATCGTTAGTGGAAATGACGAGTGCGTGGAAACCTTGGGCGGCAAGGAGATGTTCGAGATGCAAACAAGCAGCAATGCCGATGGCGGCTCTGATTCCGAAGACGAGGAGTCTACCCCCCTGGCACAGTACTCCGCTAGTCCCACTTCGTACGCTGCTAGTCCCACTTTGTACGCTGCTAGTCCCACTTCGTACGCCGCTAGTCCCACTTCGTCTGAGCAAGGCTACTACAGCAGCTCTGCCAGCCCCGCCTCTGCTGAATACTCAAGCGAGGGCCCAATGACCCACTATGTGTACCAGTCAGTCGAGTCCAACACTGCCAGCAGCAACAACGGTGGTTGTCCTAGCTGTGGAAACGACAAGTGCAAGTGCGGCGGAATGGGCGGCAAGGGATGCAAGTGCGGCAAGCACTGCACATGTGGCAAGAAGGCTGCTAGCTGCCATACGGTCTTGGTGTCTGTGGGCACCAGTGGCGGATCGTGCGAAAAGCCGTCCAAGTCTTGTGGATGCAACCCATCGAACGGGTCTCCGCACTCTACAGCCAGTGTGTTTGTATCGATTGATTCGGGTGCTTCCTGCGGGTGCTCCAAGCCCTCTAGCGTTGTGATCGAGTCTATTGAGACTGGTCCTGCACCACCATGCACTGGTCCCGTGCACACTGTCTACGAATCGGTTCAGTCAGACGGCTGCGGTGGCCACAGTTGCGTTGAGCTAGTGTCGGTTGAGACTGGCCATGCCTCGGGCAAGAGCGGACAGTGTGGACAGTGTGGCAAGCGCGGAAAGAGCGGCAAGCGCGGAAAGAGTGGCAAGCATGGAAAGAGCAGCAAGTGCGGCCAAAGCGCGCACACAGTGTATGAGTCCATCCAGACTGACTGCAAAAACACGTGTGCAGTGATCGAGTCTATCGAAACAGGAGCTGTCCAGAATACTGGCTGCCAGAAGGCACACACAGTGTACCAGTCAGTCCAAACCGATTGCGGAAGCACCTGTGCTGTGATCGAGTCTATCGAGACCAACATTCTGCCACAGGGCAACCAGAACACGCACACGGTCTATCAATCCGTCCAAACCGATTGCGGAAACACCTGTGCTGTGATCGAGTCTGTTGAGACTGGCACGGCTCCGCCATGTAAGCCTGGCCAGCACACGCACACGGAGTATGTGGCTTATGGAACCGGCTCAAATTGTGGAAAGCTCTCGCATGTGGTGTTTGAGTCGATCGAGACCAATACTGCCAGTTCCAACAACATCTACAGTGCCAGCAACGCCGGGTACAGTTCCGCTTCTGGGTACAGTTCCGCTTCTGGGTACAGTTCCGCTTCTGGGTACAGTTCCGCTTCTGGGTACAGTTCCGCTTCTGGGTACAGCTCCGCCTCTGGGTACAGCTCCGCTTCTGGGTACAGCTCCACCTCTGGGTATGGCCGCAATGGGCCTGCGCCGGTATCGCGCATGGAGGACGACTCAAATCCTAATGGTGGCGATATGGATGCTGGTGTTGGTGCTGATACCGATGATGAGAGCGATAAAGAGGAATCAGGTTAAATTTCAAGTCATCCTAGGGCACCGCCGTTGCGTGATGGATCACACCAGTTGCCCGTTTCTCAGCAGTCCATCCATCTGCCCTTCTTATCTTTACTACTAGAGTGCTGCCTCTTTTGTACGGCGCCATTTTCTTTCTGCGACAGCTGAACAATATCACGGAAAGTCGCTTGACTTTTTTAATGCACACAAGCTGGAATATGCGCGGACATCTGCAGCTCGGCTGAATTGGCGGGGGCCACTTTTCCAAGTGCGGCAGCGCACCGTCCAAGCCCTTGCCACGCAGTCACATCTGGTTGGCTCGCATTTGTAAGCGAGCATCAGGGGGCGAAAATAAGGGGCCTCTGCCCTGGAAACACCAGCACATGGCCACCAGGCAGCAATGGCTGGCGCCAAAGCATGTGTGGCGACTTGCCCGCTAGCCTTCCCTTCTCCGTCCACGTCTACACAAGCAGCCGTACACTTGTCTTGCTCTACTCCTTCTACGCCTTACGACACTACAAGCTCTTACGACATACACCCTGCACCCTCGCCTCCTCTCCCTCCCTTCACACGTATTCCTCTCCAAGCCATTCCGCTCAAACAAGCCGGCTTGAGCGCCTAGCGAGAATCACAAGCCAGCCCCAGGCTGTTCTCAACGACAGAAGCAGCAGAAGCA
Organism: Martensiomyces pterosporus; assembly: GCA_025201845.1. Classification (NCBI taxonomy): domain Eukaryota; kingdom Fungi; phylum Kickxellomycota; class Kickxellomycetes; order Kickxellales; family Kickxellaceae; genus Martensiomyces; species Martensiomyces pterosporus. Next base: position 11,562 of record MU603997.1, on the reverse strand, counting down.
GCATCGCGCCGTTTCCTGCGGTCTGACTGACCTCTATGGTATGTGTGTAGCACGAGTATACAGCCCCTGCACCTGGCTTTCACTAAGCGTGTCTATTTGCCAGCCTAGGTGGCGTTAGAGGCTTTCTACTCCCCTTCCCCTGCTTTCGCTTTTACTCTTCCACTTCTGCATCACCTCATTTTGTTGACAGCCGACACTCTTTGCTTGTGCTTTGGTGGCCAAATTACGACTTTGCTCGGTAGACAGCAAGCATTCAAACACAGCAGCAAACCACGTTACGTAAGCGGCAGCAGAAACAAGCCGCCAAACAGGCAAAGCCGCCAAAAGCAAAAAGCAAGAAAAAGCGCATGGCAGACAAGGCACGGAGCCGCGGCCGAGACACGCCTAACGGCATCAGCAGCAGCAATGGAGGAGGTAGCGACGACAGTGACGTAGGAATCGCCATCGGCACTCCGCGCAGCCGCTCGCCCGTGCGCAAGCAAGCGTTCGAGATAGAAGACCCAGCATCCTACGAGCCAAAAGGCGTGCTGAGTCGCATCAGTAGCAAGTGGGGCGAGTTTTACGCCAACAAGGACTTTGGCAACATCATCCTCTTGATCGCCCTATACTGGCTGCAGGGGGTCCCCCTGGGACTGGCACACGGCAGCATTCCGTTCCTGCTCAAGGAGAAGCTGAGCTACGCACAGGTGGGCCTGTTTTCGCTGGCTGGGTACCCGTACTCGCTCAAGCTCTTTTGGTCGCCGTTTGTTGACTCCTTGTACGATCGCAAGTTCGGCCGCAGAAAGTCGTGGATAGTGCCAATTCAGCTCCTTGTTGCGGTGCTGTTCTGGTGGCTTGGGTCGCACATCGACGGTCTTATGCGTGATCCGGCGGGAAACATCCACGAGATCATGTACATGTTTCTGGCCATCGTGTTTCTGAGCGCCACGCAGGACATCGCCGTCGATGGGTGGGCGCTTACGCTTTTGTCCAAGGAGAACCTGTCTTACGCATCCACTTGCCAGACCGTGGGCCTCAACTGCGGCTTCTTCCTCTCGTTCACAGTGTTTCTGGCCCTGAACTCCACCGAGTTCAGCAACAAGTACATTTATTCGACGCCGCATGAGGCTGGATTCCTGCAGCTCGGCCCTTATATGGCATTCTGGGCCCTGGCCTACGTGCTGGTCACCCTGTACCTCATCTTTGTCAAAGTGGAGTACTCGTCGTCGGAGGACGACTACGGAATTGTCGACACCTACAAGACCATCTGGCGCATCTGCAGGCTGCCGCACATGAAGCAGCTCATCGTGGTCCTGTTCTTTGCCAAAATCGGGTTCATTCCCAATGACGCCGTCACGCAGCTCAAGCTCATTGAGCGAGGCCTGCACAAGGAGGACATGGCGCTGACCGTGCTCATAGACTTCCCTGTGCAAATATTCTTTGGCTACTATGCTGCGCGGTGGAGCCGCGGAGCAAGCAAGATGAAGCCATGGCGCATCGCCTTTGTCGTGCGCCTCGTCTGCTGTGCGCTGAGCATGGCCACCGTGCACTTCTTCCCCAAGGACGGGCTGACCACTGGGTACTTCTACATCGTGCTACTCACAAAGGTGGCTGCGTCCATGGCAAACACAATCCAGTTTGTCGGCTTTTCGGCGTTTATCACGCAGATCGCAGACCCAGTCATTGGCGGAACCTACATGACGCTGCTCAACACGCTGAGCAACTTTGGCGGCACTTGGCCGGTCTACTTTGTCATGCGCTCGGTGGACTACTTCACTCGTGCCACATGCATGATGCCCCCAGATAAGGGCGTTGCCTCGTACTCGTGCGCCACGCAGGAGGACCGCGACCAATGCACAAAGGACGGAGGTGTATGTGACGTGCACTGGGACGGATACTACGTCGTGTCTACGTCGTGCATCCTGTTTGCGCTGTGCATATTCTACATCTTCATCCGGCCCACTGTGCTCCAGCTTGAGCGCCTGCCCGCCCATGTGTGGCGTGTGTCAAAGGATGCGCAGCATTGAAGCCCCTCTTTCCAGCAATGGAGAAGCGTTCACTTTCCCGCTGTCACGTTTAGCCACAAATACACATGCCATCACTATCCGCTAATTTTCTGCCACTGCCTTGTTCCAGCAGTACTGCAGCAGCCGCAAGGTGTGTTTGGACTGTACATGCATTTATGAGCAGCTGATTACCCGCTTTAGTAGCTCGGAGAGTTTATCACAAACAGATGGTCCTCCTCATGCCTGATCCACTCCAGGACAGAGTTCACCAGGCGGATCATGCTCTTCACGTCCATAGCAGCCACAACCGACGCATACAGCTCAAACCCACTCGACTGCCATGCCAATACAGTGCCCGTACCGCACCGACAGTACACGATGCGCAAGGGATGCGTGCCGCCGCCGGTCATATACAGCCTTAGGCGCTTATACGCATTGATGGTCCTTCGCTTTTGGTCCTCCGTAACGCCATCGGCAAACCGCGTGCCAAAGTGCTGCACACGCGTTTTGCTTTTGTAATACAGCTGCAGCAGTCCCCTGGCACCCAGTTCATGCGGACGCAGTGCCCGCTGAGCAGCAGCGTCATCCAGCCGCTGAAGCGTGTCATCTGCTGATAGGTCGTCGACAATACGCGCACGGCACTCGGTCATGGAGAAGAAGCTATCGCGGTCGGCCGACACCAGGATGAGCGCCGTGGTGGGCGTGATGTAGTTCAAGTAGACGTGCAAGAACCCTTGGTCGTTGAACCGCGGGAAACATACGGGCATCCAATGCTCGCCCGTGAGGAACGTCTTTGAAGTCGCCATATTGAACAGCAAGAGCAGATCCGACGGATGCAGGCTATGTTTTCTTGGCCGCACAAGCGTCACCAGCTTCATATCCGAGACCACCATTGCATACAGCAGACCCTTGGGCCGAGCGGCCAGCAGAGCCTTCCCAATTCTCTCCCTTAGCTTGTACCGCATCCACAGGGTATCGAGCGATCCCAGCGCAAAGCTAAAATCCACGTCCATCCTATCGACCAGCTGGTCTATTATCCCCTCTGTGCCGCCAAGCAGCTGCCGCAGGTCAAAGTTGCTGCGCTGCTCGAATATCTTTGTCAGCTGTGCCGACGTCAGTATATGCACGATCTGGCCATGCAGATACTGCAGCTCGCCACGCAGCAGCTCTGCCGGGTCGCCGCTATCCGACACAGCCATCAGGTAGAGCGGGCCGTTCGTGTAGAATACTATTGTGTGGCCGCCCATGGTCACCGACCGCACTGGGTCGCTCATGTCGGTGAAAGTCGAGATGATTGCCTGGATTGCACTCATCAAGGGCGATAGCTGTGATTCGTCGCCGTACCGGCTGTAAATGGGCTTTCCAGCGCTGCTCAGCACGAGAAAGTGTCTGCTGTGCTCTCGCCACTCGGGCGAGGTAAAGTCCTCTAGCTTGTCTGCGCCAAGGTCCTCGTCAAGCACACCGTTTGCTGCTGTGTCCGGCTCATGTGCAGAGCCGCCTGGTTGGCCGAATTCGCTTGTGGTGGCCATCGTGCCATCTGCTCATCAGGTGGAAAAGTAAACCGCAGAAAGGGCGGAGGAGCCAAAGGGTGCTTTTAGATGCGGTGTGCCTCTTGGCCGCCTGCTGCCGCGTTTCTTTCCTGGTGACGTGCTCAGCCGCCCGCTTCACGTGATCGGTGATGCGCACTTATCAAGGGATTAGCTATACTTATCAGCACGATAAAGCGTGCCCCATCGGCCCGCGGTGGGCTGAGGACGGCTGGCCAGCCCTGCCAGCGACCTTGAATTTGTGGATTTGGAGGATTCTGGCGCTGCTGCCTTCAAACGCCTTTCTTTTTCCTTCTCATTTCAACTTGTTGCGAACACTCGTTTGACTCTCCTTGTTTCTATTTTTTTAGGTGTCGAAATCCAAATCTGTAAGTGTTGATTTCTGTAGCTGCACGACGGTTTAGATTCAGGAGCCAGGATTTGCACCGCGCTTGATCAGGACGCAGCGACAGACCTCGGGACGTTAAATTCGGGAATGAAGGACAGCAAACCTGGATTCGTGGCTATGCACTAATTCGTCCTGCTCTGCATCGATTGCGTTTTCCAATTTGTAGGAAAGAAAATGCCCTCTGCCACTCCCCTGAAGCCTATCGTTGGTCTGTTCAAGAGACGCGTTACCCGCGACCTCGCTATCGGTCTTGGCGGCGGACTCGCTGTGGCCACCGTCTACTGGCACTACTTTGACAAGCACCTCCAGCGCATCGACAACTACTACGCTAAGAACGGCCGCGCTTCGGAGAAGTAAGCACCCCTCCGGATCTGACGTGTCTCTTTTCAGGCGGCAATGCGGCGATGAGGATGGCTTTGGTGGTCTGGATCTAGCAGCTCTCCGGCAAGGTGCTCATGGTTGTCTGGCGGTGCCACTTGGTCGTCACAATTGCCCTTTATAGACTGGCGTTGCGGATATCTTTTGGGCAAGATCCAGCTGATGGTGCTTTGTGGAGCGGCGCTTGGCCCGAGCACTAGACACCTCCATTGTGTGAGCAGCGTTGCCTGAAGCGTATTAGAATCGTCGGATCAGCTTAGTCTTAATATACCAAATAAAAGGATATAGAAATTAATGCATGTGTGCTGTGGCACACATGTAATAGACATGTATGAGAATGTGAAGTTAATGCTAATTATAGAGAGGGGTGCTGACGCATGCTGCGTTTCGGGTGTCCTGCCGAGCAAGGTCCGCCTTCGTATACGCGCAATTTGCAAACGTGGATGAATTCCGTATTACTTGCGAGAAAGCATTTTTCCTTACTGCGATGCCGCCACGCGAGATGGAGTCCTTCCGCCGGTACCAAAGCGCTTACTCCCCGAATGCTGTGCGAATCCCTCCAGAAACATGTTTTGCTCTGTCTTACGCTAATAAACTCCCTCGGTTATCCGTTATTCGATCTGCAATGTAAATTAGAGCGTCTTCCGTGATCTTGGTGAGCTAGGCACAGCGCCCACTGCAGCGATGCGTCGGATTTGTCAGATGGCTAGCCAGAAGAGCGATATCTGCTGGCTGGATGACAAATTGGAGATTCAGCCGCCCGAGTTTGCGCGGTGCGAAGAGGAGGGCATATTGCAAACGCAGACAGGGTGAAGCAAAAAACAGTATCGAGTGGCAAAAGCACAGGGGCGAGAGAGAAGAGAAGAACATGTGCAACGTCGGGTTGGCCAAGGAAGAAGGATGGAGGGGAATTGACTAGGGAAAGAGACGTGTTGTCTATACAGGTGCGTTTTGGGCGATGAGGCAGCGAGGAGCTATTACACCCAGGTCTCTATCCAGCTGTTGTGACCGGTATATACAATATGGAGGTTCTTGTCGGATACGTGGGTTGTGTAGAAGCCACATTCCTGGCAGATGTGGTAGTAGTTCTGGCTGCACGCGAACTGCGGCGTCTTGCCAGCTGCTGCTGAGCCGCGGTGCTGCTTGTGGCAGCATGCATTGGTTCCAGCGTCGTGGTGCTTGTGGAGCATGGCCATTCTGCTTCGTGTCAAAACTCGGTGTTATGGAATGCACGATCGTTGCAAGGTGCCAGTCAAAAGAAGGCTCAGAGGCAAGCAAAAGCAAAGGATGTAAAAAAAAGTCAGAGTGGAGTGGGCGAGGAGGAATCTTTGCGCTAGGGCAAAAAGTTGGGCGGAGCGAGAGGAGAGGGGATCAGATAGAGATTATATAGATTTTGAGATTCTTGGCACACAAGCGCAAGAGTGGTACTTCGGGCATAGCCAGAGAGAGAGAGAGAGCAAGTATGCCGTACGGCCACAGATGCACGCTGCAATACGCCACCGGGCTCAACGCAAGCACTGCTTGCTAGGCTGCAGATATTCCAGTAAGCTCTAGGGCCGCAGCCGGTGGGGGATGGATATGATAGGACAGAGGAGCGATACAGCTCGCCTGTGGCTCGGGCTGCCTGCCTCGCTTTGCTCACAGACAGATCAGTTGATGCAGCAGCAATGTCCTATGCAAGAGCGACCAGCGCGGGGTGCCCAGTATTGCCCAGCCCTGCCGTATGGCTAAAGCGGACCTTGATTTCCACTCCTCTTGGAAGCGCAGCGCCTCTGCAGTTTCAGCACCTTGGGCATTGGCACCTTGGCGTGCACCTACGAATGACAGGTCTAGAAAACCAGAAAATAATGACAACAGTAAACACAGGCAATCACACCTGCAGGCCACCTGCTTGGCAGGAAGCTGATGCTTACACAAATCGTGCCAGGCACCAGACCTGGGCACTGCATAATCGATGTGACATGGCTCGGCTTATTTCTTCGCTTGCAATTTGTGCATGGGATGGGTCATCCAAGGTGCTGTTGCACAGCAGCAGGTTATCGCCAGTTGGGCTACGTTGTAAGCGCTACCTTGCTGGTGTCAATTTGTAATCACTACTGTGGCCTGCTGGGCCAGCGACTAGCCCGCTTGTCTAGCCAGTGGTACAGGTAGCAACACTTTTCAAGCTGACTCGTGGCGGTAGCTGTGAGCGCTTAGGGTATGGAGAAGGGGGAGCGGGAGTGCGTAGTTGAGCAGATTGCTTACGGTTATCTCATCTCGCGCACACGCTGCCGCTTCTTTTTGTGGATTCCCCTGCCTCCTGTCGGTGTTTTTACTGGCACAGAGTTGCGGAATAACGTCGGCGGGGACCCTCAAGGTCGCCCACATCCTTTGCAGATGCATCGTTTTTCCGCCCCTGCCAGCCCTGAGGCACTGACCTCAGGGCCACGCGTCTGCCTGCTTCACTGGTGGCTCCAGCAGCATGCATCAGGCTAATTTTAGGCATGGCTCAGGATCTATTTGCGGAGCCGGTCAACACACACCGCTTTTCCCAAAACCGCTTTGTGCATCGATTTGGAGTATTTGGATTAGCGTCATTATTTTCAAACTGGCTGCCATTCAACCCAAAAATTTTCACCAGCGTTTGCCTTTTTCCTTCTGTCGTTTTGGCCCAGGCTCCAGAAAATGTCCGAGACTTCTAAGGATCAGCAGCAGCAGCAGGAGGAGGACAAAGGAGGCGCGTCAAAGGAGGCGCTGCTTCTTGCTGCTTGCTACGAGGGGAACAGCCAGCGTGCAAAGGAGTTGGTCGACGAAGGCGCCGAAATATTTGTCACTGATGAAACCGGGCGCACTGCGCTCCACTTTGCAGCTGCCAGTGGCGATGTCGACACGGTGAAGTAAGTCATCTGGCCTGTCTTGTGTTGGGCTGGATTCAAGAAATCTTATACGCACATGCACACTGCGCGCCTGTGCCAATCGCTGGCTTGTACCGGCGAGTATGGCTGCGTTGTGTGCGTTGCTGTGGCCTAGATGTCCAGAGATGGCTTGGTGACCACAAAGAGCCCATGCACAAACCCTCGTTTTTTGCTCATGTCAGCGTTCTAAAAATAGAACAGCAATATGGTAATTACCTTCTGCGCGGTGGCAATCCCTCACAGCTCACCCCTCTTACCTACATGCCTCATATTTGCGTGGAGCACCTTGCTGTGTGTAGATTCGTGCTAGAATCAGGTATTCCATGGAACTCGCTTGACAGCGGCAGCTATACTGCAGGCGACTATGCTGAAAATGGCGGCCATGATGCTGTCTACGAAGCGCTTGTGCAGGCTGGCATTCGCGCCGAAATGGTACTGCGGCTGTTCAGCAGCGACGAGCCATCCGATGGCAAGGCTGCCAACGAGGACTACTTGTCGCAGCCGGTTGAATACAGTGGCGATCGGCTTGTTGATGCCGAGAAGAACGGCGTCATGATGAGCTGGGAAGCACCACTCATGGAGCTCCACGCCAAGACAATATGCTCCAGGCCCGACAGCGTCGTTCTCAATGTCGGTAAGTTTCGCCAGCGAGAGAAATCAAGCGAATATAAGCGACCACTAGGGCCGAAAACCGAGGTTGCAACTGCAGGAACAAGAAAACATGGGGTGCAAACTCTGAGTTTCGTGTGTGACTTGCTGCATTCGAATGTTGGGCTCAAAAGCCACCTTGCACACCTCTTTCTGCCACCTCTCTGCTTTGCGCTTTGTAGGCTTTGGAATGGGCATCATTGACACGGCGCTTCAGGAGCTTGGCCCCGGAAAGCACGTCATTGTCGAGGCCCACCCGGATGTCTACAAACACATGAAGGACGAGGGCTGGGACAAGAAGCCCAACGTGCATATTCTGTTTGGCAGATGGCAGGACAAGCTGGACGAGATCCGCGCATTGGGGCCATATGACAGCATCTTCTTTGACACATTTGGCGAATTCTACAAGGACCTGGACGACTTCCACAAGGCCATTTTCAAAAGCGACGATGCCAGTGGCCTGAGGCCGATTCTGCGCCAGCCCGATGGAGTCTACAGCTTCTTCAACGGGCTTGGCGGCGACCACAAGCTCTTCCACGACGTCTACTGCCACATTGCTCGCGCTGATCTGCTCAAACTCGGGGTTAGCACTGAGTACTCGCAGGTCTCGAGCGATGTTGTGATGGACGAAGAAACTTGGAGGGGAATCAAGCGGCCATACTGGATGATCAAGAGCTACAACCTGCCTACATGCCAATGGGCTCGGAAACCCGAGTAAGGCAAAGAGCGAAGCTCATATACTCCTGTTTCTTAGCGGACATTGCTTGCGATCATCAAAATAGAATATATCCATCCGCATGGTTTTTGATGCTAATTACCCACAAGCTGGATGGTGTGACTGAATGCAGTGTCATCTCCGGATATCCGGGCTGCGCATCGAGTTTCCTGTGTCTACGCTATTCATTTACCTGTTTTTGCTTCATTGTGCTGTCTTTGCATCGCTATCTGTATACAACAGCGCGCACCAATGTCGTGCGTTATTTGCTGCGAGAAGCTCTTTGAGCACATTGACAGACTCAAGGCTGGTGCACGTGGTGGTGCTGGCCCTGCTGTTGGTACAAACGGGGACTGGCAGGACCGGCCGTCAGTCCTGCAGTGCGGCCATGTGTTCCACCAAGGGTGCATCGGCGCTTGGCTGGCGCAGTCAAACCGCAGTACTTGCCCTACCTGCCGATCGAAACAGAATGGCGATCCAATCGCTCTCTACTTCGAAGCCGACGAAGTGGAGGATGCAGCAGCAGGAAATAGCCATCCACAAAAGGAAGGCGATAGCCTTCAAGTCAAACACCGCAACAAGGTAAACCACCAGAGCAGCCGCTGTTGGTGCTACTATTGCACTTGGATACATGTCCTTTGATCTCAAGATATCTGCTTTCCTGTTTCTGGAGCGCGTGTATGTAGATCATCAAAACACTGTGTGCAAACGTCGAGGCAGCGCAAGCGGAGAGCAAGAGCTTGCGCGAGCGGTGCAAAGCGCTGGAAGAAAAGTACTCGCTCAAGGAGCTGGAGCATACTGAAGAGGCGCTCAGGTCGCAAAAGCTTAAAGAGGAGGCCACGGCGGCCAAGAATTCAGCGGCGCGACGCAAGATGAGGGTCATGAAGCTGGAGGGCGATGTTGCGGAGAAGGAAAGCAAAATAGAGCTGCTCGAGTCACAGGCGGCTCAGCTCAAAGCCGAGCTCCAAGAGCAGATTCAGGTTGTCAAAGGAATGGGGGATGTGCGCGCAGCAAGCGAGCAGCTCATGCGGTCGCTCAGAAAGGAGCGGACGCGTAATGCCACATTGGCATCGTTAAACAGGAAGTTTGCCGCTCGGGTGGCTGCACTCGAAAGGGCACCAGCAGTGTCGCAGGATGCTGGCTCAGCCCAGCGGCCGAGTGCCATGGATTCTACTGCCAGCACGATTCCAAAGGTTGATTTGGCGTCAAGCTCGGACCAGGAAACGGACCTGGGAGATGATGGCCCAGTGTCCATTGGTCGCGCACCCGTACATCCATGGAACAAACTCGGCACCTCGAAGCCAGCCGCAAGGCTCATGCCTACGTTCGATGTGCCACTGTCAGAGTTTGAATCCGGCGGATCTACAGCCAGCAATGCCTCCAGCACAGCAGCTGCGAAAGTAGCGGCTGCCAGGCCAACGGTCCTGCCAACCAGAATAAGCGGCAGCAACGGTTCCAGCGGCGCCAGCAGCAGTCAAACCAAGAACCCTTTTGCAGTCTCTGCCAGATCAAAGGCTGGGGTCATGCCAGGAGACTTTACATTCTCCATGGACATTGATTTCTTAGGTCCAGCTTACTCGACCATGGCAGCGAGGGATGCAAAGAAAAACGAGCGCGCAACCAAGGCAGTTAGAAAACCCGCGTCAGCGACGGTGTCGGATGGCATGGGAGGATCTCGCCGCCGATTCAGCAACAGCAGGAGCGGCAACGTCATCCAGGCCAAGATCAACTTTGGAGCCAAAAAGCCGTGAACTTCCGTGCGCCTACAAGCCAGCCAATAGCCGCTCGCCAATGGCCCCTTGTTGGTTGCAGCAAAACCCCTCGCTCCTGCTGCTTATGGAGAGCACGGATCAAGCACGACTGCTTTTGCCTCCGCACCCCTCTTTCCTTTATCCGCTTTTGTTAATAAACACATGTGTAATATATCGACGCCTTTTTCACTCCGTTCGGATACACTGTCTGCGCTCGTATAAATCTAGACGCTAATTTGCATAGAGGGGAGGATAATGTTTTCGCTGCTAAGCCGTAGCCCGCCAGCGCTGGCTCACAGCGCCGCCGCCATGCGTGCCTTTCATGCATCACACAGACTGGGTGTCGTGCATAGAGCAAACCACTACGCAATTCTCGGCGTGCCAACATCGGCCACGCAAAGCGAGATAAAGTCGGCGTTCTACAAGAGCAGCATGCAATGGCACCCCGATAAGAACCAGGGCTCGGACGAGGCACACCAAAAGTTCCTCAAGCTCAACGAGGCTTACTCTGTTCTGGGCAGCGAGCAAAGCCGCCGCGCGTACGATAGGACACTGCAGATACGCTCTGGCGGGTACTCTGGAAGATCATCCGCGCCGCACCGGTACCACAACTCGGCATTCACTAGCAGTGGCGAGTACTCCTCAGCCAAACGCTCAAGCCCGCAGGCGGGTTCGTCGTATACACGGCCATCAGGCACGTACACGCAGCATACGCGCAACGGGCAGCGCGTCAAGTCGAACTTTGAGGAGTGGGAGCGCAAGCACTATCAGGACATCAAGAAGAAGGCCGAGGACATTGGGCAATATGCGCGTGAGGCTGCTGGAAAGAGCAGCTTCACCCCGACGCAGGTCACGTTCTACCAGTTCTATGAGCTGTGCATCGTATTTGCCGCCGTGTTTGGCATCGCATGGGCTGGATCCCATGTCATTCGTGTTGCCGACGATAGCAATGCTGAGACGCAGGGCCACACGCGGCCATAGCTTTGCGCCCATTTCCTTGGCTCTGCTGCTGCTATGGGTGGCGAAAAAGTCAAACGTATTAGCACTTTTGGTTTCGCTGCAGACAGAGCAGACAACAAGTGAAGTTCACTGACATTCACACTCACCTGGAAATGTCCAGCATCTTGTGCACCCCACTGCTTCTACATGGGAAGCAGTTGGTGCAGGTTGGAAACGACGATAATCGTTCCGGATGGTCGTTGTCAAGGCTGTGGATGCACATGGCCTTTGCGCTGGCGCTTTGCTGCCTTCATGTC
>MU603996.1:69249-84450 GCA_025201845.1 Martensiomyces pterosporus | reverse complement strand
CGAGGACGTCATTGGCGTTGCTGACCCCGAGTTTGAGTTCGCCCACAGCAACGAGCTGCTGCGCAAGGAGGACATCCGCCAGTTCTGCCACGTCGTGGGCAACCAGTCCGACCGCTACGTCGAGCACAACGACGGCGTTGTCTATGCGCCAATGGACTTTGCCGGCCGTGCCTGCTGGCCAATGACCTGCAAGACCATTCTGCCCCACCTTGTTGACGGAGACGTGCTCAACCTGGTCCACATGTCCAACGGCTTCCGCATCGTCGACGGCGCCGAGCCCCTGAAGGCCGGCGACGTCGTTGACAGCAAGGCAAAGATCGTCGAGGTCACCAACGAGGAGACTGGCAAGCGCTCGCGCATCAAGGGCTACGTCTACCGCGACGGCAAGCCTGTGGTTGAGGTCACCACCTCGTTCTTCTACCGCGGCACGTTCAGCGACTTTGAGAACACCTTCCGCAACGTTGACGAGCAGCCTGCGCGCCTCACCCTGCAGTCGACCAAGGACATTGCTGTGCTCAGGTCCAAGGAGTGGTTCGTCCCTCTTGAGAGCACCGGCCACGACCTCCACCCCGGGGCCATCTTGGAGTTCCGCCTTGCCTCGCGCTACCGCTTCAAGTCGCGCACTGTGTACTCGAACGTCGTCACCAGGGGCCGCGTCATGATGCAGGTCTCGACGAAGGAGTACGTGCACATTGCGGACGTTGCGTACGAGTGCGGCGAGTCCTACGGAAACCCCGTTGTCGAGTACCTCAAGCGCCACGGGCAGCCCATCGTGGACTCGTTCTACTTTGAGAACGGCGGCTACTCCGTCATGCCGCGCGGCGGCGAGTTCTCGTCCATCACGCACTCGCCTGGCACCAACGAGCCCTACTCGCGCATCTCGAGCGACCACAACCCGATCCACACGAACCCCTACTTTGCCGACTACGCCGACCTCCCTGGCACCATTACGCACGGCATGTGGACCAGCGCCTCGACTCGCAAGTTTGTCGAGACCTTTGCTGCGGACAACCACCCGGAGCGCGTCAAGGCGTACGACGTCGAGTTTGTTGGCATGGTCCTGCCCAACGACCAGCTGGAGACCAAGCTCTACCACGTCGGCATGAAGGATGGCCGCAAGCTGATCAAGGTCGAGACGTTCAACCAGCACGGCGACAAGGTCATCGAGGGCATGGCTGAGGTTGAGCAGCCGATCACCGGCTACACCTTCACTGGCCAGGGCTCGCAGGAGCCCGGCATGGGCATGGATCTGTATGCTCGCTCCGAGACTGCCCGCCAGCTCTGGGACCGCGCCGACAAGCACATGCGCGAGACCTATGGCATCTCGATCATCGACATCGTCAACAACAACCCTGGCGAGCGCACCGTGTACTTTGGCGGCGACAAGGGCGCAAGGATCCGCGACAACTACCGCTCGCTCACGTATGAGACGGTCGACGCCGAGGGCAACACCAAGGCTCTGCCGCTGTTCCCCGACATTGTTGAGGACTCGCCGTTCTACACGTACAAGTCGCCCAACGGCCTCCTCCAGGCCACCCAGTTCACCCAGCCCGCGCTCATGCTGTTCGAGCTTGCGTCGTTCGCTGATATGCGTGCCAAGTCGCTGATCCAGAAGAACGCTCCCTTCGCTGGCCACTCGCTTGGCGAGTACGGTGCCCTCAGCGCCATCGGCGAGGTTCTGCCGGTCGAGTCCATTGTTGAGGTCGGCTTCTACCGTGGCATGACCATGCAGCGTGCTGTTGAGCGCGACGAGCTCAACCGCTCGCAGTACAGCATGATGGCTGTCAACCCTGCGCGCGTCGGCAAGAGCTTTGGCCAGGAGGCCCTGTCGTTCGTTGTTGGGTCGATCCGCCACCAGGGCAAGGGGCTTTTGGAGATTGTCAACTACAACGTTGAGAACTGGCAGTACGTGGTTGCTGGCGAGCTGCGCCTCCTCGACACGCTGACGAACGTGCTCAACTTCATCTTCAGCCAGAAGATTGATGTCTCGAAGCTCATCCAGGAGATGCCGCTTGAGGCTGTACAGGAGCAGCTTGGCCAGATCATTGATGGCGCGCTTGCCAAGGCGGACGAGAAGAACGCCAAGCACGGCTACATCGAGCTTGAGCGCGGCCAGTCGACCATCCCTCTGCGCGGAATCGACGTGCCCTTCCACTCGAGCTTCCTGCTCTCGGGCGTCGGGCCGTTCCGCAACTTCCTGCTCAAGAAGCTCAGGGTGAACGACATCAACTACAGCCTGCTCAAGCACCTGTACATCCCCAACCTCACTTCCACTCCCTTCGAGGTGTCCCAGGAGTACTTCAACACGGTGCATGAGCTCACTGGCTCTGCGCGCATTGCCCGCGCCCTGAAGAGCTGGGACGACTCGGCGCTGACCAACCCTGCCGAGGTCCAGCGTCTCTCGCACGTCCTGCTTATCGAACTTCTTGCCTACCAGTTCGCCTCGCCTGTGCGCTGGATTGAGACGCAGGACCAGCTGTTCAAGGTGTATGGCATTGAGCGCTTTATCGAGTTTGGCCCCAGCCCCACTCTTTGCGGCATGGCGCAGCGCACGCTGAAGTTCAAGTACGAGGCATACGACGATGCCATTGCCCACCGCCGCTCGACTCTTTGCTACTCGAAGAACGACAAGGAGCTCTACTACTCGTACGATCCTGAGCCCGAGGTTGAGGCTGCCCCCGCCGAGGCCTCTGCTTCCGCCGCCGCTGCTCCTGCTGCTGCGCCTGCGGCTGTTGCTGCTGCTGCCGCCCCTGCGCCTGCTGCTGCTGCCCCTGCTGGCGGAAGCGGTGCTGCTATCGATGACGTGCCTCTCAAGGCCATTGAAATCATCCATGTCATCGCGTGCCAGAAGCTCAAGAAGTCCCTGGACGAGATCCCCACCAGCAAGGCCATCAAGGACCTTGTCGGTGGCAAGTCCACTCTCCAGAACGAGATTCTTGGTGACCTGCAGAAGGAGTTTGGCAACGACGTGCCCGAGAAGTCCGAGGAGACCCCCCTCAGTGAGCTCGCTGAGAGCATCACCTCGTTCAACGGCGCCCTTGGCAAGCACTCTGGCGCCCAGGTTGCTCGCCTTATCAGCAGCAAGATGCCTGGAGGCTTCACGCAGGCGTCGGCTCGCGGCTACCTGCAGACCGCCTATGGTCTTGGCCCTCAGCGCCAGGACGGCCTTTTGCTTGTTGGCCTGACCATGGAGCCCGCAGCTCGTCTCGGCGGTGAGGCTGATGCCAAGTCGTGGCTCGACAGCGTCGCGCAGGCTTATGCCAAGAAGACCGGCATCACCTACTCTGCCGGCGGGTCCAGCGCGGGCGGTGCTGCCGCTGGAGGTGCTGTTGCTGTTATCAACAGCGAGGAGTTTGACAAGGCGCAGCGCGACCAGAAGCGCCTTATCACTCAGCAGCTCCAGGTGCTTGCGCGGTACCTGGGTATCGACCTGCGCGAGGGCGACCGCTCGTTTGAGGCGGCCAAGGTCGAGAACGGCCTTCTGCAGGCCGAGCTTGACCTGTGGATGGAGGAGCACGGCGAGTTCTACGCCAACGGCATCAAGCCCGCGTTTGATGCTCGCAAGGCGCGCACGTTCGACTCGTACTGGAACTGGGTGCGCCAGGACGCCCTGATCCTGTACTACGAGATCCTCTTTGGGCGTCTGACGGAGGTTGACCGTGAGATCACCTCGCAGTGCATTCGCCTGATGAACCGCTCCAACCCCGCTCTGATGCGCTACATGGCATACAACATTGCCAGCATCGACGAGTCCAAGGGCGACACATACAAGCTTGCCCGCGAGTATGCGCAGATGCTGTACGCGAACTGCGAGGTCGCCATCAACCACCCGCCTATGTACAAGGATGTCGACTTCCCCACTGGCCCTCACACGGAGGTGACTGCCAGCGGCGACATCAAGTACGAGGAGGTGTCGCGCCCCGACGAGCGCAAGCTCCTTGACTATGTGCGCAAGATGCAGGCCGGCGGCGAGCTCACCCAGTTCTCTGGCCGCCAGCGCGTTGAGCAGAACCTTGCCAAGATCTACCGCATCATCAAGCAGCAGAACAGCATGAAGAAGGACAGCAAGCTGGCGATCCACAGCATGTACACCGATGTGCTTCGCGCCCTGCACATGTCGCCCAAGATCATGGAGGAGTCTGGTGCTCGCCGCATCTTCAACCGCTCGCGCTCGTCTCTGGGCGGCGATGCCAAGGCTGCCGATGCCTCTGCTGAGCCCAAGGAGACCATTCCGTTCCTCCACCTCAAGCGCAAGCTGCCCACTGGCAACTGGGAGTACAACTCGCGCCTTACCTCGATGTACCTGGATGTTCTGACGGAGATGTGCAAGAACGGCCAGACCTTCGAGAACAAGAACGTTCTGATGACTGGGTGCGGCAAGGACTCGATCGGCGCTGAGGTGCTGAAGGGCCTGCTCACTGGCGGCGCCAAGGTCGTTGTCACGACGTCGCGCTACAACCGCCAGACGATGCTCTACTACCAGAACATCTACCAGCAGTTCGGCTCGCGCGGGTCGGCGCTCATTGTTGTGCCCTTCAACCAGGGCTCGCTGCAGGATGTGAAGAGTCTTGTCGAGTTCATCTACGACGACTCGCCCCGCAGCGAGAACCTCGGCTGGGACCTCGACTATGTCATTCCCTTTGCCGCCATTCCCGAGCAGGGCCGCGAGATCACCGACATTGACTCGCGCTCTGAGCTCGCCCACCGCATCATGCTCACCAACCTCCTCCGCCTGCTGGGCGAGATCAAGACCAGGAAGGCCGAGCGTGGCTACGAGACCCGCCCTGCCCAGGTGCTTCTGCCCCTGTCGCCCAACCACGGTCTGTTTGGCTCTGATGGTCTGTACAGCGAGAGCAAGATCGCGCTTGAGACGCTGTTCACGCGCTGGTACTCGGAGTCGTGGTCGTCGTACCTGACCATCACCGGAACGGTCATTGGGTGGACTCGCGGCACTGGCCTGATGAACGTCAACAACATCGTTGCCGAGGGCGTCGAGAAGCTTGGCGTGCGCACCTTCTCGACCCAGGAGATGGCGTTCAACATCCTTGGCCTGATGCACCCGACCATCAACGCGCTGACCCAGTCGGAGCCTGTCTGGGCCGACCTCAACGGCGGATTCCAGTTCATCCCCGACCTCAAGGATGCCACGGCTCGCCTGCGTGCCAGCATCCGCGACTCGAGCGAGATCAAGAAGGCAGTCGCTGCCGACTCGTCGCTCGACTTCAAGGCGGTCGCTGGCGCCAAGAAGGAGCGCATGCACAAGACCCGCGTTGTCAAGCCCCGTGCCAACCACAAGTTCCAGTTCCCCTCGTTCAAGAAGTACGAGCAGCTGGAGCACCTGCGCCACCTCCAGGGCATGGTCAACCTGGACAAGGTCGTCGTCGTCACTGGTTACGGCGAGGTCAGCCCGTACGGTAACGCGGAAACTCGCTGGGAGATGGAGGCTAGCGGCGAGTTCTCGCTTGAGGGCTGCATCGAGCTTGCATGGATCATGGGCTACATCAAGCACTTCAACGGCAAGCTGAAGACCACCAAGCAGCTGTACTCTGGATGGGTTGACGCCAAGACCGAGGAGCCCGTCGACGACAAGGACGTCAAGGCGCGCTACGAGAAGCAGATCCTGGAGCACACCGGCATCCGTCTTATTGAGCCCGAGCTCCTGGATGGCTACGACCCCAACAAGAAGCCCATGATGCGCGAGCTCCAGCTTGAGCACGACATGGAGCCCTTCGAGGCCAGCGCCGAGGAGGCAGCCAACTTCAAGCTGCGCAACGAGGACAAGGTCGATGTCTGGGCCAACGCCGACGGCTCGTGGTCGGTGCGCTTCCTCAAGGGCGCCACCCTCATGGTGCCCAAGGCCCTGCGCTTCGACCGCTTGGTCGCTGCCCAGGTGCCCACCGGCTGGGACCCTGTCCGCTACGGTATCCCCAAGGACATTGCCGACCAGGTCGACCCTATCACCTGCTACGTCCTGGTTGCCACCGTCGAGGCGCTCGTGCGCTCGGGCATCACTGACCCGTACGAGTTCTACAAGTACGTGCACGTCACCGAGGTCGGCAACTCGATGGGATCTGGCGTTGGCGGCATGAACTCGAACAAGCTGATGTACAAGGAGCGGTACTTTGACAAGGACATCCAGAACGACATTCTGCAGGAGACCTTCATCAACACGATGGCAGCCTGGGTCAACCTGCTGATGATCTCGTCGTCTGGCCCGATCAAGCCCACCGTCGGTGCCTGCGCTACGTCCGTGCTCTCGATCGACGTTGCCATTGACACGATCCAGACGGGCAAGGCCAAGATCATGCTCTGCGGTGGCTTTGACTACTTCCAGGAGGACGGCTCGTACGAGTTTGCCCAGATGAAGGCCACCAGCAACTCTGTGGAGGAGTTTGCGCGCGGCCGCACCCCCGCTGAGATGTCTCGCCCTTGCACCACCACTCGCAGTGGGTTCATGGAGGGCGAGGGCGCTGGCATTGTCACTGTCATGTCTGCCTCGACCGCTCTGGAGATCGGCGTGCCTATCTACGGTATCCTCGCCATGTCTGGCACTGCCACTGACAAGGAGGGCCGCTCGGTGCCTGCTCCTGGCCAGGGTGTGCTTACCTCGGCGCGCGAGGTGCCTGGCGCCATTCCCTCGCCTCTCCTTGATATCAGCTACCGCCGCCGCCAGCTCGACCAGCGGTCCGAGATGATCAGGGACTGGGTCAAGCGCGAGCACGAGTACCTCAAGCACGAGGTCGAGTCGCTCAAGCGCTCGCCTGCCGGCCTGCCGTGCGATGAGGACACCTTCATCCGCGAGCGCGCCGAGTTCATCGAGAAGGAGGCCAAGCGCCAGCAGCGCGAGGCTCTTGACACCTGGGGCAACGAGTTCTGGCGCCAGGACCCGCGCATTGCTCCCCTGCGCGGGTCGCTCGCCGTCTGGGGTCTGACGGTTGACGACATTGGCGTTGCTTCGTTCCACGGCACGTCGACCAAGGCCAACGACAAGAACGAGTCGCAGGTTCTTGAGCGCCAGCTCAGGCATCTCGGCCGCACCCCCGGCAACGCTGTCCCTGCCGTCTGCCAGAAGTGGCTCACCGGCCACCCCAAGGGCGCTGCTGCCGCCTGGATGCTCAACGGCGTTCTGCAGATCCTGCGCACTGGCCTTATCCCCGGCAACCGCAACGCAGACAACATTGCTGCCGAGCTCGAGCAGTTCGAGTACATCCTGTACCCGTCGCGCTCGATCCAGACTGACGGCGTCAGGGCCGGCCTTCTCAAGTCGTTCGGCTTCGGCCAGGTTGGCGGCGAGATCCTCGCCATCCACCCCGACTACGTGCTTGCCACGCTGTCGCGCGAGC
Source organism: Martensiomyces pterosporus (assembly GCA_025201845.1). Classification (NCBI taxonomy): domain Eukaryota; kingdom Fungi; phylum Kickxellomycota; class Kickxellomycetes; order Kickxellales; family Kickxellaceae; genus Martensiomyces; species Martensiomyces pterosporus. The sequence continues at coordinate 77,107 of MU603996.1, read as the reverse complement.
AGCTCGAGGCATACACTGCCAAGGTCAGCCTGCGCGAGTCCAAGTCGTACCGCTACTGGCACGACACGCTCACTGGCGTGCGTCCCTTCGTCAACATCAAGAACGAGGCCCCGTACACTGACGCACAGGAGAAGGACGTCTACCTGAACCCTCTTGCTCGTGCCGAGTACAACCCGTCGACCAAGAAGTACAGCTACAAGAAGACCAACCAGTCGCAGGCCAGCACGATCGACAGCCAAACCGTGCAGCAGACCAAGAGCGTTCTGGAGCAGCTTGCCGGTGCCCAGGCCCAGGAGCAGTCGTCCTCCCAAGCCGGCGTCGGCGTTGACGTCGAGCTTGTCAGCGCTGTGAACACTGCCAACGAGACCTTTGTTGAGCGCAACTTCACTGCCGACGAGCGCGCCTACTGCCAGTCGCGCCCTGACGTCGCTGCTAGCTTTGCCGGAAAGTGGTGCGCCAAGGAGGCTGTGATCAAGGCTGTCTCCTCGCTCAGCACTGATGGCGAGAAGGTCTGGACCCGCGGTGCTGCCGCGCCCCTGAACGAGATTGAGATCCAGATCGGCTCTAGCGGTGCCCCTGTTGTTGTGCTCCATGGCGCTGCCAAGGAGGCTGCCCAGAAGGCCGGTGTCAGCGAGGTCAAGGTGTCGATTAGCCACACCGATGCCTACGCCATCGCCACCGCCATCGCAAACTAAGCACCCAAACCTAAAGGCAGTGCTTTCCCTTGCACTTGTTCATTTTCATTCACTTTTTCTTTCATTCCTTCTTTTTCTTCTGTACCCGAGCTTGCCGTTAGCTGGAGGGACCGGGTAGGATTCAAGGCCTACGGATGCAACCGCGCCCTCGGCACAGACGCATAGCTCTTTTTTTTCACTATACAACTCTTAATTATACATTTCACACATTCTTGGTCCCAGCCGAACATCGAGTTGTTTTATTTATCTCGAAAAGCGTGGCTTGGCGCCGCTGCCCGTGCTGCTAGACAGCAGGCGGCGGCGTGTATGTGGTCTCGTTGCCCTTGTAGTAGCAGTTGACGCTGATGGACTTGACTGCCGTGACGAACGGGGCGGCGTCCCAGTTGATGTACCCGCCAGCCCAGTCGCGCGTGCCCTGGGCACCCGACCCGCCGTCCCAGGTGGAGAAGCTGACATAGGCCACGGACTCGGGGTACTTGAACACGCCATTGACGGGATCCCACGTCTCGGCACGGTTGACGGTGCGGAAGGGCTGGTCGTCGACGAGCCACTTGATATAGTCGGGGGTCCACTGGACCTGGTACGTGTGGAAGTTCAGCGAGGTGTCGGTGAGGGCAGGCGACTTGACCATCTTGGTGTAGTCCAGCTCGTTGTGCCAGTAGTAGTTGGACTGCACGGTGCTCTTGTCGGCGCCGACGAACTCAAAGTCGATCTCGTCGCCAATGCTGTCATTGCGGATGATCATGGACGAAACCACGCCGCCGCTGACACAGCCCGAGCGCACTACGGCGGTCACAGTTCCATACTGGATGGCGCGAGTACCGATAACTACTGCGCCGAACCCCTTGTTGGTCCCGTCGGGCTGCTTGGCCAGGGTGAGCTCTAGCTGAGCGTTGGCCAGGCGTGCGTTGGACGGCTCGTACTGGGACACATATTTGGCTGTGGCTGGGTCGCCCTTGTAGTCGGCGATGTTGGCAAACGCACCACCGCCCCCCGGCGGCGTGAAATCGGCGGTGTGGTCGACGCAGTGGGCGGTTGGCCAGCACTTGTCCGGCGAGTACGAGTTGCCTGCCTCGCAGCTGAACGGCATGCAGTACTGGGCGTTGCGGTTGCAGTAGCCCTTGACGCAGCAGGGAACGTCCACGCTGCATGACTGCGTGCCGCACTGGCCGCCAGCAAAGGCGTACTCTGCGGCACAGAGGACGGTGTAGAGCGCAGCGATTGCAGTCTTCATGGTGTTTTCCTGGAAGAGGTCGAAGAATAAGTGTGCGGTGGAGAAGGGGAGGGTGAAAGGCAAGGAGAGACAGAAAGAACGCATGTGGGTGCGCTGTTTACCAAGCCAAGCGACTTCGAGACCACCGCTGCTTGCTCGCTTGTTTACTTGCTTGGCCGTCCAAGAGACAAATGTGCGCAAAACAATGCAATATTGGCTCCACTGGGAACAAGGGGCTCTTCGATTGTTGCACCTGCTTACTGCTTCAGCAGCGCAGGCACATTTGTCGCATTTCTACTGAGCCTCTCTCTCGCCGCCTGCATGCCTGCTTCTACTTTCGAGCCCGTAAGCCTCCCAGATGGTGGTCTGCATCCACGCTGCAAATTACAACACAATGGAGAAATACATGCACGCAAGTGGCGCATGTGCCAGCTAAAGCTGCTGCTGCTGCGCGTGACAGTCGACATGGAATAGTGTAGCGAACAATTGGTTTGCCAGAATGGTCTGAGTGGCTTGGGTGCTTTCCAGCACATGCGCCCTCTACGAGCCAACAGATGCACACCCTGTTCATGTGTATACATGAACACCATGCCGCCAGTGCATTAGCTACAAGCAGCATCCGGCGATCAAGAAGCTGTGTGGAAACAAAGTGGAAACAAGGAAATTAGCAATAGGCATAAAACAAAACAAAAAGGTGAATCCCCGACCACACTAGACAGAAATAAGGGAGCTACAGAGTAAATAATAATAAGAGTGCTGGCAGTGGAGAGATGGGGGGGTGGTAAGTGGATAATGCGTGTATAGAAAGAATAGAGGGGCTGGTGTAAATGACAACTCGATATTTTCATTCCAAATCATCCTCTGCGCTGTGAGACGATTTGCCCGATTCCTTGCGCACGGGGATTTTCACACCTTGCTTGGCGAAGTGTTTCGAGAGCGATGTGGATTCTATCATTCCAGGGAACTGCTTTGCCGAGTACACCTTGAATGGGTCCGAGAACGTGCGCGCCATTATAGGGGACGATGTCCTTATTAGGTCCCCAGTCTCGCTCCTCAGATCGAAGAACGAGAAGCGCAGCCGGTACTCGCCGTCTTTACGAATCGAGAGGTCCGGGAATACAAAAAAGATCCCCAAGGAGCTGTCCAGATTTTGCAGTTTAGATCCAGTAGATATGCTCGATCCGATAAGGTTCCGCACAGTGTCGGATGGCGAGCCACCCACTCCCATTCCACCGCCTGTTGGGAATGCCATCGATGTGGAGGCGTTAGCCGCTGCGGCAGCGGCTGCGGCGGCGGCTATCATTGACGACGAGCTATGGTGCTGGTGCTGCTGGGAATGTGGAGGCAGGGAGACAGTCTGTGCCATAGACGCCACTACCGAGCAGCCATTATTTCCTCTGGTAGCATTGTTTCCAAGGCCGTGGAAGGCAGAGGAGCCACTGCAGCCGTCGCTTCCTTGTGCAATAGATGTTATTGTTGTTGGCGTGGAGTTGATCACATTTCCCATGGGTGGTGTGGGCGACGCACCCGACATCGGCGGGTCCAACTGCGTCTGCTGCTGTATAGATTTTTGCATCATCGCAGCAGCAGCAGCAGCAGCAGCGGCAGCGACGGCAGACGATGACGATGATCCATGGCCCGAATCATGCGAATTTCGCTGCCTGATCAAGTCCATTTCGGTGTCCATGTCGGCTGAGAACAGGTTGCATGTGGCGGTGAAAAACGAGGTATCAATGTGTCTACATATCCAGCAAAGCCAAAACAAGACAGCGGCAGCATCAACAAAGTGAAACCAGGTGGCCAGTGTGACGCAATTTAGCATTAAGCATGGGGCGGCTTGGGCGTATTTTTAGCATCCGTTTGTGTCGTTGCTTCTGAGGCACAGCACCAGGAGGATTACTGCCGAGCCCGATGCTGTGCTGCGGCTGCTGGGGTTTTGTGCCTGGCGTGCAGAGACGCAAACAGCCAAGCGAGGCAGTGGCATCCGAGTCGAGAGAAAGGCCCAAACACCGAGATCTGGAGGAATGGCAAAAGGTAGTGCCGAAGGCAGGACCGCGCTGCGCTGTTGTGCTGCATCGGCGGTGGATGTTTGCGCCATTCTGAACAGGTAGCAGCAAAGGCAGTGATGACTGTGGTGATTGTGCCTTTGAACCCCTCCCGCCTGCCCAAGATTTGCGCCCGCAGAGGTATGGACAGGAGATTGGCGGAAAGCGAGTCCAAGCATCGCCCCAAATGGGAAATGATGGCGCTGCTGCTTGCAGGCACGTTTATGAGTGTGGTGTAGCGAGAGAAAGGCTGAGTGTATGTGCCCTGTCCCTCAATTCTCCTAATCCGCATTTTTGGATTTGTCGGACAGGCAGGGGATGTGAGGCTGATAAGGAGATATATAAAAATCCCGGGCCAAGGGGCAGCATGCAGCGATACATGTGCATGCTAGCAGAGAAGGTCCACGGGCACGCTTGGCATACAGCGGACATCCTTGTGCCAAGCTACCGCAAAGAAAAGCCTGGCTGGATTTTTTTTTTCTCAGCTGCCTTGCGAGGCAGCTCGGTGCAGAGCAGAGCGGAGCAAGGGATAGTGCGCATGCATGGACAGGCGGAAGTGCAAGATGGGGCTCAGTTGTCCTTTGCACTTACTCTATGTCTATATGCTGGCCAGTGACACGATCGTAGATGAACAGCTGCAGAATGGGCGGTGGAGTGCATGGTCGCCGATCCTAGTTTACATAATTCAGAATTCAGAATGGGGAGCGGGTGGCATAGAAACAGGAGCAGTGAGCGGGTGAAGGGGCAGTAGGCAGCAGATCAGCAGCTGGAGCAGCAGCAGCCAGCTGGAGAAGCAGCAGAAAAAAAAAAGAGTGGCGGGTGTTGGTGGCACCAGTAGCTAGTCAGCATATCGAGCGGGAGGGCAACAGCGGGTGGCTCTTCTCTTTTTGTCTGCTGGCGCCTTTCTGCCATGCACAAGGGGGCGGGGGCGCTGGTTGTAGACAGCGCATCATTTTCGCTACAAGCCAGCCAAGTGCTGGCCCCTTGTCGATGGCTGTCCTCCCTTCTGCGCTGTCCTTATTGCTGTCGATCCCACCCACCAAAAAAGAAATGGGCAGGCAAGCATTCCTTTGGGCTGGGAACGGACAAGTGATGGGTGTGTGTGGGATCGTATAAACAAACATGCACAGGCAGCCAACGCAGGTCCATATGATAGACAAATCACCAGTTTCGCTTCTCGAATTTGCCCGCCAAAAAGTCTGCGAGGGTCAATCAGCACAGCAGCGGCAGCTACCGCACACTAGGCGCTGTGGAGATGGAGCAAAAGGGCCGTTTTCCACAAGGCAGAATGCAGCAACGAAGCCCGCAGTATGCGGAGGAGAAAGCAGAAACAAAGCTCGCAAGCAGGTTTTGGCTGCATTCTCCATGTGCTGAGTTTTCATGTGTTCGAAGGTGGGAAGAAGGGAGATAAAGCAGCATCATCGCGTATGTGCAGAAATCCAGAAAAATGCTCTTTTTTTTGCCCAGCGACATGAAATAGTATGCCAGACAGCAGGGCGCGCTGCTCTCTGGCTGGGCCATTTTGCTGAGAATGCCGTCCTTGTGTGGGTGAACATGCAGAATCGGGGTGGTGCTGAACTACGGAGAATGCAAATTGAAAGGCGGAGAACTGGACACGCATGTGTCCGCCCTGTTCCGATTGTGCAGCAGGTGCAAACGTACCTTTTCGCCAAAGCCACACATGCGTGCACGCAGCGGCTGCTGAATGACTCGGAGTTCATACGTGTATCTACTTGGTGTTAGAAAAAGCGTGTACACCGAGAGCGGGAGAACAGGCACATACAGTCAGACATTGTTCAGAGGAGCACAAGCAGGACTGCCAAGAGGCCCTTGGCTACCAGCAGCGTGGCATCGAGTCTGGGATCGTCGCCACAGGCAGGAGGACGAGGGCAAGCATCGCTCCACTGCTGTTACGCTGCTGCGCCAAACGCATCAGAATAGGCTATGCGAGCCAAGTGCTCGACATGCACACTCTCCCAAAGAGCGCCAAGCGCACCAGAAATACCAAGCCTTAGAGGCGCTGCGAAGGGGCAACCAGCAAAGCGTGTGGAGCTTGGCGAGCTGCCTTTGGCTGCTCGGCACAGGGCAGGGTCAAAAAGAGACAAGTAGGGACAAGGGTGGTGGCAGGCATTTGCGCTGTGGCCCAATGGCGAGCACGCCCTGAGCGGTACCAGAACAAGCAGATACAGGGTGCGTGCGTGCCTCTCTTCACAGTGTCAAACGACAACAACAACAACGCCGCCGCCACCACCGCTGCCTACACCATCACCACCGCGCTGTAATAGCGTGCTGCTGTCTGCGGAGCAATGCTCGCCGGGTGCAAGCGAGTGGACTTGAGACGGAGGGACGAGTAAAGCGACTTACAATTCGTGGTTCAGGCCCACCATCGGCTGTATCTGATCCTGCCGACCCTTCAGCGCGCCTGCAGCATCAGAGGAAAGCATCGCTGTCCGATGTCGTATAGCGTATATATGCAGGTATGTCTATGTGTGTAGGAGGAGAGAGAGACCAGGCAGAATATGCGGACCGCCTGACTATGGCTTGCTATGTGGATGGGCAGCAACAAAGAATGGCGTATGGACAGATAATGCAGGCCACGGGAAGCAGGTGGAAGTAGGGAGAGCAGGGAGGCTATCGAGTGTGAGAAAAATAAAGAGAAGGATATGTGCCAATCGAGAAAGGTTGGCCTCAGAGGGAGGCGGGAAAGGAAGGTAATTTATAGGCTAGACGCACTGTTTGCCAGCATTGTATATCCCACCTGCGCTTATGCTGTGGAAAAGGGGGAACGTGAGTGGGAGAGGAGTCTATGTTTGGGGGCGAGGAGCAGGAAAGGAATGTCGTGCATAGGCTAGGCGAGGAGAGAAGAGGGGTGTGATGGAAAATGTGGATGCGTTAATCAGAAAGGGCGCGCTTGATAGCTGAGCCCCAGTGGTGGTAACCGACCCCCCCTGCCTCTGCGCCCGAGCGATATTTTTTGCCCGCTCTCAGGTCTCTGGGTGCACACTACACCAGCCCTTCGAGCGCTGCCATCGCACCCGCCCGCTCAACCACACGCCGATGCGCCGCCTAGGGCAAGAGACATGCAGAGCGACATGTTGCCAGGGTGCGCGTCCATATCCACATGTTTTGTGCAAGGACGACAAGGCGTGTAGGCGAGGGAGTCAACTGCTTTTCTCCTGCCGGTACAGAGCGGATCGCCATCCCGTCCGTCCTACAGATACAGGCAGACCGGCCATACAAGGAGCCCGGCTGCAGCGCCCCCTCCCAGCTGGAATAATGCCCGGGATACAGTGTGACCATGCCCATCCACGCCGCCCCTGATTTGGAACTCCATGCTGGAACCTATCGCCCTTCTGCGCCTTCTGTGCCCACCTCTGGCACCTCCCTGCCTGATCGCTCCCTTCCTTGGCTGCGGTGTTGGCTGCGGTGGCATACGAGCAAACAGCCGCCTTTTTCTTGTCTTGTCTAGAGCTGCTGGGTTTTACGTGGATATGCGTATGCGTGTGTGCGTGTGTGCGTGTGTGCGTGTGTGTGTGCCTGTGTGCCTGTGTGCGTGAAATGCCCGTCCCCTACGGTTTTTGCTGGCGAGCAGGCAGCGACTGGGGGGTCTGGCAAATAGGCAGCTTGCTGCTCAAATGCAAGAATGTTGCCCACCCCCGCAAGGTTCCTGTGTAACTACAGCTAACAAATTTAGATCCGAGTGGTTGGTGGCGGATGCCAGGTCCTGAGAATTTCTCATTTCGACTCATTCCCTCGCCTTCTCCCCCACGCAAAGATGCACATGCAGATTGCTGTAAAAGACGCAAGGGCAATTCCAGACTCCTTTTTTGCATCTGAAACACTGGGCTGTGCTTGTGACAGCAGCGCAAGAGTTCCACAGCGCCCCCAGCCAACGGTACAGATTA
>MU603996.1:32805-69239 GCA_025201845.1 Martensiomyces pterosporus | reverse complement strand
GTCCCCTACGGTTTTTGCTGGCGAGCAGGCAGCGACTGGGGGGTCTGGCAAATAGGCAGCTTGCTGCTCAAATGCAAGAATGTTGCCCACCCCCGCAAGGTTCCTGTGTAACTGCAGCTAACAAATTTAGATCCGAGTGGTTGGTGGCGGATGCCAGGTCCTGAGAATTTCTCATTTCGACTCATTCCCTCGCCTTCTCCCCCACGCAAAGATGCACATGCAGATTGCTGTAAAAGACGCAAGGGCAATTCCAGACTCCTTTTTTGCATCTGAAACACTGGGCTGTGCTTGTGACAGCAGCGCAAGAGTTCCACAGCGCCCCCAGCCAACGGTACAGATTATCAGATTCGCTTTATCGAGTACAGCAGAGTGTGTGGGTTTCATGCAACTAGCAGGCCACTGTGCTCTGATGCCTCTCCCCGCTTCCCGGCGCTCACAGGCACCCACCGCCCGCCCGTTTCGCCTGTCTTGCATGTGCCATGTATGTGTGTGTGGATGCGGACTTGATCTAAATAAAGCCCTGCTGATCGTGCAGCCTTTTGTTGTCGCCGCCCCACTTTGTTGCCACTGCCCCCCATAGTGCCAGGCCAAGCAGCTCCTGCTCTGTTTGTTGCGCATTTTCATACCGGTTGTTCTTTGGGTACAAAAACCAATGTGGAAGTGGGTGTGGCACCCAATAACAAAGTAGCATCTCGGCCAGGCGTAGATGGATCCAGATGGGTGTGCAGGCGTTGTGGCGGTTAGCAAATGTGTCGGATCGAGATGCCTTTTTGTCAGCTGCGTCGCGAGTAATCCGATCGATGTGGCGATTAAAGGGTCTGAAATCGGCACTGATGTGCATGTGCGTCTCGGTGCGAGCAAATGCGCCGGTCGCTCGCAGGTGAGCCTGCCAGATGCCGCAGTGGCCAAAGCGCCGGCCTGCCTTGCTGTGGCCACGATCATGGTGGGCACTAGGCGGATTAAGCTGCGCCTTGGGGGGGGAAGGGCCATGAGACCAGCAGCAAGTGGCAGCCAGCCAATCGCGCCGCAGCTGAATGACGCCTTCGAGTGGCAAACAGAGCACAAATATAGAATGCGCAGAAGACTCAGCCTTCGTGTGCGTTTAATTACTCAGCTAGCAAACGGCATAGGCATATTCAGCTCGCCCTTTTATTAGCAGTCCGCGGCCAGCCGCTTGCCATCTTTCTCTTTCTCATCACAGCTCTCCATCATCGCCTCAGTTAATTCGTGTACCCCTTTTGCCTGTAGCTGCTTGGCACACGCCTCCAATCCTTACACAAAATCCAACATGTCGTTTAGCCAAATAGCGCTCTCGCCGTCTGTCGGAGAAGCAGTCTCTACGACCCTGGGCTGGGTAAGTTCCACTCTCTTCCAGCTCGCTTTGCTGCTCTGCGTTCCTGCCGAGGGCTTTACTTTTCGGTCTACTGTTTCGCGGGTAGAATACTACCACAGCCTGAACGCGAACAATAAACACAGCAGCGACAATGCCGGGGACCCACTCCCTGGCTCCCACTCTCGGGTCTCCTCCAAGTATAACAAGGAGAGCAGCAATTGTGCCCAAGTACTGCTTTTCAGCACCCTCTCTCCTCCGGTTACTACCCAGCTACAATGCACTGCTGCCTCTCTTGTTCGCATTCACAGAGTCTGGAGAAAAGGAGAGGGGGAGGTACTGCCATACTTTTCTTGCTCCACGCTTAATAATCCACCATTCGCTCTTACCACGCTCTCCACATGTCTCCTGTTTTTTATTCCCTGCCGCTAAAGTGCCTTCTCACACTGGAGGGAGAGCAATTCCTCCCTCCCTTCCCTAAAACCTCACGCGCTCATAGTGCACACACTGAACGCATGCGGAACGTCATGCGACTAGTCTGACTGCTCTCCTTGGCCCAGAAGGAAAGCCAGCCAACTTGCGGCATATGTGCTAAGTGAATTGTGGCCTAATGTATGGTGTTCTACTTCTGCATGGCGCTGATAAACTCCTGCTTGTGTGCCCTCTCGCCCTTTGTGTTTGTGCAGCTCTAGACATACTTTGTCGCATGGTCAGTGAGCTTCTACCCGCAGATCATACTCAACCACAAGCGTAAAAGGTGAGCATCACACTTTGAAACAGCCATGGCGGACCAGGCACAAATGGGGGTCCAGCAAATGCAAATGCTAGACACAAGCAATCTAAAACCCTCTTATTTTTGCGCTGTCATTGTAGCGTCGAGGGCTTGTCGATTGACTTTTTGGTATACAACGTTTACGGCTTTGCGTGCTACGCCCTGTTCAACACAGCGTTTTACTTCAGCAAGTCCATCGGCGAGGAGTACGCGCGCCGCAATGACGGACACAAGAACTTGGTCCGCTTCAACGACCTGTTCTTCTCCTACCACGCGCTGGCCCTCAGCATCGTCACCTTTGCACAGTCGTTCTACTACAAGGTAGGTGCTATACATCTGCAGCCTGCTGATTGCGCAATTCCATGCACCCATGTACACATGCACAGGAGGCTCTTGGTGGGGATGGGAAATATTGCACGATCCAGCCACTATATTTGGTCATTGCTTACTAATTGCAGCACGCGCTGTGTGTATTTCGAATTTATGCAACCTTTTTTTTTTGGGGGGTGGTGATAGCGAGCGCCAGCGCAGGAGTCGTCGCTCATGGTACGCATCTTCTTTCTCAGCACACTGGCTGGACTCGCTGCGGTTCTGATGTTCTCGTCGATCTACAACGCTGTGTACTTCCTCTCGTTCATCAAGCTCGGCTGCAGCATGATCAAGTACATGCCCCAGGCATGGCTAAACTACACGCGCAAGTCAACGGTTGGGTGGTCAATCCACAACATCCTCTTGGACTTTACTGGCGGCGTTTTGTCGTTTGCCCAGCTTATTCTGGACGCCATAAGATCGGGCAATGTGGCCGAAGCGCTGGGAAACCCAGTCAAGTTCGGAATGGGGCTTGCAAGCATCGGGTTTGACATCATTTTCATGACCCAGCACTACCTCTTGTACACGACTCGCTATGATCCGCAGGACATCGAGGCCCAGCTGCGGTACCAGAACGTGCCGAACTATGGATCTGCTGAGAACAGCGACGCTGATTCTGTGTAGATATTGTGTAATAGCCTCCTGCACCTTTCCTACCTCTGTATTCTTATCCCCTTATTAGCTTGTTACATCACCTCATCCAAACAAACATACACGCCTTATGCTGCTTTTATGCGTCGCGCTTGCTGCTGTGTGCACGGCACAAGTGCATTTCATGTTATAGCTGCTTAGCAGAAGCGACAGATCAAGCTGCAAAATGGGGCTTCATAGATCATCAATGACATGCTGCACCCAGGCATTGGACGCGATTTCGTGGCTGTACTTTGCCTTGAGCTCGTCGACTCTCTGGGCAACAGCCTTCGATGGCATTTCAGCCAGACCAGGGGTGTCGTTAAACTCGCGCAGGAACCTCTCGATCATCCTTGATCCGTCGGCCATCTCCTCTTTTGCAAACTGCCGCTGCTGCTTAGCTGCGGAGTCGTCGGAACCTGCCTCCTGCTTGCCTCTCACTGAGGAGAAGTCCTCGAGCTCCGACACCTTTCGCTTGGCCAGCCTTACAATCGACTCGGGGAAGTTTGCCAGCTCGGCCACGTGGATGCCAAAGCTCTGGTCGCACACTCCTTTCCCGATCCTATACAAAAGCGTGAGGTCCCTCTGACCCACAGCTGCGCCCTTGGCGTTGGTGTTTGCGGTGATGCGCGCCATCACATGTCTGTTGTCAACACTCGCGTAGATAGCCTCAAGCTCTGTCAGCTCATGGAAGTGCGTAGCAAACAGACACTTGCAGCGAATCTCCTTTATCAGGTGCTCGGAGATGGCCCAGGCGAGGCCGAATCCATCGTATGTGCTGGTTCCACGGCCCAGCTCGTCGATGATCACCAGCGAGCGGTCAGTGGCTGTTTTGAGAATGGACGCGGTTTCGAGCATCTCGGCCATAAATGTCGACACGCCCTTGAGCTGTGCGTCGCCGGCACCCACGCGCGCCAGAATGCAGTCGAAAATGCAAAGCTCAGCCGACTCACAGGGCACGAAGCAGCCTATCTGAGCCATCAGCGCAATAACGCCAATTTGCCGGATATATGTGGACTTGCCACCCATGTTGGGCCCAGTGATGATTACAAACTCAGACTCGCCCTGGGCCATGGCAACATCGTTGGCAATAAAGCTGACACCGTCCTGGACCTCGAGGCACGGGTGTCTGGCTGCCACCAGTCTGACGTCTCCCGAGGGGCTGACTGTGGGCCGGGTGTAAGGAATGGGCGCGGTTGCCGAGGCCTCGGCAAAGCTGAGGATCACGTCGAGGTGCGCCACGCTCTTGTTGAGTTTCTCAAACACTGGGCAGTAGGATGCCGCCACCTTGATCACCTCGCTGACGAGCTTTGCTTGTGCCTGGTCGTACTTGCCAGAGAGGTCCTTGTATGCGCGGCTCGAGTCGCGCAGTGCTGGTGTTGTGAAGTAGACGCCGGTCTTGAGTGTCGACAACTCGATGTATCTGGTGCTCTTCCCGCGCAGACGCGCGCCGTCGGTGCGCGACACCTTGAGGCAGTGCCCAAATGTCGAGTGCTTCTCGAGCTTGAGCTTTTTGTTGGCCTCCAGATCCAGGGCCTCGCTGACGTGCGCCTGCTCTTCGATGATGCAGCGCATCTCCCGGTCCATGCTTCCTCGGATTTCCTCCAAGTCCTGGTCAAAGTCTGTACGGAGCATAAACTCGTGGCTGTCGGCCATAGCAAGGTCCACTGAGATTTCGACCAGGGAGCGGAAGTCCTTGAGGCTCTCCACGACAGCGAGGAGGTCCTGGAGGTAGTATTTTTCTATTAGCTGCTGCTGCTCGGAGCCAGAGTCTCCAGCTGCAAGGGCGTCGCACAGCCCCGGGAGCGCAATGACCACCTGGTAGCACCGCACGATGTCCTGAAGCGTGGCCGACCCGCGGTTGAACCTATTCGCCAGCCGCTTAAAGTCTGGCATGTTGCGCAAGTGGGCAGCGCGCAGGATTTCCCTCATATCGGAGTCGTTGAAAAACAGCTCGACTAGACTCAGACGGTCCTCGATCTCTTCGACCGAAAGAAGCGGTTGCTTGAGCCACTGCTCCAGCAGCCGCTGTCCCTGCGACGTCTTGCATCTGTTCAAGAGCCCCTGCAGGCTCATAGTCTTGCTTGCACCGTCTTGTGGCGCGGGGACCAAGTTGAGCGCCTGCACGGCAGACGCGTCGAGTTTCATGTACTGAGCCAGGTTGTGCGTGTAGATTGTGTAGTGGTTAGCCCCCATATCGACCATAAGCAGGTTCAGGTACTGGATGACGGATGCCAAGGCCTTCATGGCCAGCTTTCTGTCGGTTTCAGGCAGGCTGGCGACGGGCACCTCGGATCCTAGCAGGCGGCCCAGGTCCTGCACGATATTGCTGTCGGAGAACTGCGCCCTCTTGCACTCGGTAACTACAACGCCACACCTCTCTAGCACGCCGACCAGCTTGCTGTGCTCCAGCTGGCGGCCAGAAGTGTCTTGCTCGACAAGACATTCCTTGATGCTGAGCTGGATCACCAGCGACTCCAAGTTGGACAGCACGTCGTTGTCGATGAACTCGCACACGCCGATCGCTCTCTGTGCTGGGTCGATGAAAGCCACGCCGAGCTGCATCTGGTTGGCAGTGTTCTTGAGCACAACGGACATCACCATTGGCGCAGTGGCTATCTCCGAGGTGCTGAACAGCATCTCCTCGACCTCCTGCAAGTTGCCGGGCGATGCCGTGCGCGAGACCCTCCAGTTACTCTGTTTGCTGTCGTGTGGCGAGTAGATCTCTACGCGGAGCTGGAAGCTGAGCAAGCAGTCGCGAAGGAAGTTCTCAGCCACTATGCGCGACATTGTGCAGCTTGCTAAGCCCCCGTTTGATGCGCTGTTGCCGAGGTACTTGATCACCGTAGTGGTCTTGTACACAACGCTGGCCACGTACTCGGCGTCGGCTCCATGGACGCTGTAGTAGTCGCCGTTGGACCGCTCAAACACGTGTATAGTGTTCTCCTGTGTGGGCAGCGAGGCAAAGAACTTGCAGAACCCCTGCTCGGTGGTCTTGTCAAGATTAAGATCCGGGCGCTCGTCGTTCTTGCTCATCCTTCGTTAGTGCCGACGCTGTTTTGTGGTGTTTAATGAGGGGGTAAGATGAAAGGAGATGTGATTGCAGGGCGAGATTCAAATAAAAAGCTGTTTGCGAAGGAACACAGAAGGAAAAGGCTTGTTTTCGCCAAAGCTGACGCAACCACGCCTAACATAAACAAAAGCTGCGCACAAGCCACTTCGCCCCAGCTACGCGACACAGCAGACGAAACTGTGCAGCGCGGGGCGCGTGCCGCTCGCGTGCACTTGGATTCGCTAATCAAGGATCAGCGCCAGTCACCACACGCCGAAAGCGCTGAGCGCGGAGGAAGGGCAAGGCTCAAGGGCCACAGCCCCGAAGCAGCCCTTTTCTCCGTGAACCTGTGCAAGATGCGACTTCATTCATCACCGAGAGGAAGCGTGTAAACAGGCTAGCAGAAATTATGCTGACGTGCCAGAGATCTAGGCGGAGAGGAAGCTGCCGATATCCCTGGCAGCACGCCTTAGTGTGTCAGACTTGCCCTGGATGCCAAGAATGACGATGGATTCGTCGCCAAGAACACGCGCGCTGTCTTTGCACAGCTGGAACGCTGCAGCGAGAACGCCAAAGACACTGACCAAGCGCAGCTGAGCATCAGCGTTATCCGTGCTTGTCAAGAACCGACTAGCGGAAGTAAGGATGTTGAGGCCATCGTCCTCATCGCCCTTCCTTGTAGCCGCAATGGCCATGTTGAGGTAGAGGTTGGAGAGCGCAGTGGCAAGGTTCTTGTTTGTGGTCTTGGCCCACGAGTTGTCCAGCGCACTGAGAATCTGCCTGCGCGACGCCCACACCAAGTCCAGTCCGGCGTTGGAGGCAAATGCGTTAGCCAGCGAGCGCGCACCCATCATCAGGTTGATCTCATCGCCCTTGGTGATCGCCTGGGTGTTGCTGTCGTCCAAAAGCTTGAAGAACCCGGTGGACTCGCCAACGTGATCGATAAAGCCCTTGCCATCTGCTTGGTAGGTAATTGGCAGCGACGATGAGGCGACGATGAGGCGCAGAAGATCTAGTCCCGGGAACCGCTTGGCACTTGGCCAAAGCAGGACTGACTTGAGGATTGCAGTGTACGCATCGGTGCTTACAGAACCAGCGGATGCCAGCGAAGCGTCCACGCCGCGAATGGCTTGGATCTGTGCATCGTCCAAGGTGGCATTGCCTCCTTCGCTTTCTTGTGCTACGGCAGCGTTGAACTCGGCCAGCTTCCCGACAATCGCAGCGACATTGCCTTGCTTATTGATCACAAAGTCGCTTGGGGGCACATAGCTGGACTCAGCGCTGGGACCCGCAGCAGATGATCCAGCAGGCACATATCTGCTGCTGCCCGTGAATGGATCAGCGTGCGCAGGCTCGGTGTTGCTTGCCGACTGTCCTGGGATGTACCGGTTGCTACCGGTAAATGGATCCGCATGCGCCGCCTGGTCGGCTCCCAGCTTAACCCCGTCGGTGTTTTTGATGATAAAGTTGGCCACTGTATCGATGTACTCCATGTTGATCTCGTTGCGCTCCAGGAACTTCTGCGCAGCCGAGTAGGGGTTCTCGGTGACGTTGTATGGGAGCTTCAGCGGCGGAGCACCTTCTTGGATGTCAACATCAAACACGTAGTCGTACTCCTTGCCTTCATAGACCTGCTTCTGCGACTGGCCCACTGCATCGACGACCTCTCCGACCTTTGCCCACTGCTGCGTGCCTTGGTCCCACTGGTAGGCCATCACAGTGGGGCCATCCTTGACCATGATAACCTGCTGGTCCTTGGCGCCTGGCTGGTTCAGGCGCTCGGGGCCCGGAAGCTTGGAGGTGTCCAGCCCGCCCATGGTCTTCATATTCACCGCAAACGACGCATTAGCAGCGTCAAAAGCCTTTGTGGTCTCAGCTGATGCAAGGCGGGTGTGGTCCGAGGAGAAGACGCGTACTGCGCCGTCGCTCGTTCCACACGCGATATCGCCGTTCTCAAGAACAGCCACAGCCCACACCGACGTTGCGGGAAGCATGATTGTCTGGTCGACCTCGTTGTCCCTCCACACTCTCACTGAGCGGTCCTCGCCACCCGAAACAATTGCGCCGTCAGGGAGCACAGCGAGTGTGTATACAAACGAGGAGTGTCCGTACAGCTCGCCAACACACGCTCCGTCCAAAGACCAGATCCTCACAGAGCTATCGTTAGATGCCGATGCAAACCCGACGCCAGGAACAACAGCCAGCGCACGCACGCAGTCAGCGTGGCCCGTGTACGTGTGTGCCAAAGCGCCGTTGACCCACCGGCAGATAGTCTTGTCAGCAGAGCCCGTAAGCACCGACCCGTCTTCCAGAACAAGCACGCACCACACAGCGTGCTGGTGCCCAGCCAGGGTGTACTTGCACACGCCGTCGACCCACACCTTTGCGGTCTTGTCCCAAGATCCGGAGACGAGAGTCTTGCCATCGGCCGACGTAGTAAGAGCACACACATTTTCAGTGTGCCCAGTCAGTTTTGTCAGCGCCTCGGAGAGGTTTGAGGGGTCCCAGATGCTGACGGCTTTGTCGACGCCTCCTGTGGCAACTAGTCCGCTACCGTGCTCGGCAGTCGGAGGGATAATAGCGACCGAGTTGACGTAGCCCGAGTGCCCGACTATAGCGCTGTCCTCTGTAAAGCTGTTTGGTCCAGTGCGCTTCCAAATGCGCCCAGTCTTGTCGCGGGATACGGATACTAGAGTGTCGCTGCCCTGCGAAGCAAGCGCGCGCACATCAGCGGTGTGGCCATTCAAAACGGCGGAGAGCTTATAAACCATCCTGATAACTGCTGTACGTGTGTTTTAATGCTGTGAATCTGAAAAGGAATGAGAACAAGACCAGCAACTGCATGGGAACAAGAGCGTCTATGGCTTTTCATGCAATTCAAGAGCCTGGCAGCAGAGGCTGGAAAACACGATGACGCACACAGCCAAGCGGAACTCCTGTGCCACGTGCATAGTCGCATATGTTGTAGGTGTGTGCTGAAAACTTGAAAACCAGAGGATTGCATGGAGAGCAGTGCTGCAAAATCAGACACTAGCTTTGCACACTACAAAATACGCTCGCATACACGGGAATAATGGCGACCGATCTGACGGGGATTGAGTGGAGGTTCACAGAGTGGATAGTTGTAGGCATCTTGCACAGAAGCGACGTGTTCTTTGGCTGCCACAGCTAAGCAGATGCACCCGGGCTAATGCACTCCGTGTTGCTTTTTCTTTCTTTCTTTCTCTCTCCTTGTTTTAAGCCCAACTGTAGCAAAACGGCGGTCTGCGTCCTGAAAACGTCCTAGACTACTTTAGCTTGTCGCCGTTCTGGGATCCATCTAGCAACAACGCCATCCTGCGGATGCAAACGCAGTTCAACGAGCTCCAGAAATCCTCGCTCGACCTTAGGTATGTTGGTGCAGCCTCGGCCTTACGACACTCTGTGCTGCTAGCCATGCTCCTCCTCACGCTGAGCGACACTGGGCGTACCTGGTATCTATTTTCTTGTAGGCAGATGACGGGTGTTGAATTTGCTGTCACACACCAGGAGCCGCCTGCGCTATTCATCATCACAAAGCAGCGCAGATCAAACGCAACAAGAGCCACGCCGATTTCGATATACTATGTTGTCAATGGCAACATATACGAGGCGCCGACGCTGTACTCTATACTCTCCACGCGCATGGTAAGTAGAGCATGCTAGCTGTGGTGTGGCCAGCACCAGCACCAGCACCAACACAAACACATGCATACACTCACATCGCGCCCCCCCCCCATGCTAACCATATCCCAACCCAGCACCGCTTCGTTTGCATGGCATTAGCTGAGCAGCATCAAGCATGTAGAGGACGCATTCGAGATTGCTAGCAAGCACGCAGAGTTCCATCCCTCCATCGGGTATTCGTGGAAGGAAACAACAGAGCAAAAGAAAGCCCGCAAGGCAGCAATCAAAGACCTTCAGTAGATAAGCGTTTAATTGTATTTTCAGTAAGAGGCCAATGGTGGCAGTTGATACGACTTTGAACAGACAGCAGATGAATGAGAAGGAGCCACTGGGTCCAGCCTTTTTATGGCTGGCAGCGACCGACGAACCTGGGGTACAGGCAGCACTCCCTGACAGTGAAGCGGTTGGTGAGCCAGGCAAGGAAGCGCTCGACGCCAAGACCGAAGCCGCCGTGGGGGCAAGATCCGTACTTGCGCTGGTCGAGGTACCAGTAGTAAGGGGCAGGGTCGAGGCCCTCGCGCTTGTAAGCAGCGAGCAGGCTGTCGTAGTCCCAGATACGCATGGATCCGCCAACAATCTCGCCAACGCCAGGCATGAGCAGATCAACGGACTCGGTGACGCGGGGGTCCTCCTTGGTGGCAGGCATGTAGAACGCCTTGATGGGCCCAGGGAAGTGGGTGAGCAGGATGGGCTTGCCGATGGTGTCGGTCATGAAGCGCTCGGGGGCCTCGGGGATATCGTCGCCAAACTCAAAGTCCTTGCCGTCCTCCTCGCGCTTGATGCCGCGCTCGTTGAGCCACTTGATGGCGTCCTCGTAGCGCATGCGCAGGAAGGGCTCGTTGTTGGGCTTGAACCCGGGGTTGAGCTGCTCGATCATAGCGCGAGTGGTGGGCTCGGCCCAGACGCGGTTGACGACATCCTTGACCATGTTTTCAATGCCGTCGAGGAGATCGTCGAACGAGATGAAGGGGATCTCGGCCTCGCAGTGCGTGTACTCGGAGAGATGGCGGCGAGTGTTGGACTTTTCGGCACGGTACGACTCGGAAAGCGTGTACACAGCGCCCATCGACGGCAGGCAGGTCTCGAGGTACAGCTGCGAAGACTGGGTGAGGTAGGCGTTTTCGCCGTAGTAGTTGAACGAGAACAGAGTAGAGCCGCCCTCGACCTGGGTCTGGACCATGCAGGGGGGGCTGACCTCAAAGTAGCCAGCGCTGTCGAAGTGGTCGCGGAAGGCGCGCATGACGCGGGAGCGGACCTTGAGGACCGAGGAGGCAACGTCACCGCGGATGACAAGGTGGCGCTGCTGGTAAAGAATCGAGGGATCGGACTCTGCGTTGAGTCTGTTGGTGACGGCATCGTCGCCACCGGGGGCCTTGGCGACAACCTCCCAGAAGTCAACAACAAGCTCGTGACCGTCGGGGGCGGTCTTGCCCTCGGGGACCTCCTTGATCTCGCCGTACAGCGCAACGGTGGACTCGAGAGTCAGGGTAAGCGCATCGTAGGTGTGGCAGAGCTCGTTGGTCAGGACGCACTGCAAGTAGCCAGTGCCGTCACGCAGGACAATGAACATCATGTCCTTGCCCTGGACGCGCAGGCGGTTGACCCAGCCAAAGACCTTCACGCGGGTGTTGCGGTTGTTGACAGCGTCCATGATCTTGATCTGCTTTGCCTTGGGCAGAGCAGGGTTCTCGGCAAGAACGATCTTCTTGCTCTCCTCGAGCTTGCGCTGCTCCTCGGCCAGCTTAGCCTCGTTCTGAGCCTGGTCGCTGGCTGCCTGCTCGGCCTGCTTCTTTGCCTTCTTGACGCTAATGTCGTGGGCCTTCTTCGCCTTCTTCAGGGCAGAGGCAGTGATCTCGACGTACTCCTCGTCGCCAGCCTTCCTCACCTGGATCTTGAAGGCAGCCTGCTTCTCCTCGGGCATGCCAGCAACCACGGCGACAGCAGCGAGCGGTGTCTTGAACGGAGCCTCCTTGGTTCCGTGGCCGGTCTCGTCAGACCCAGCGCTCTCATCAACAAAAACAACTACAAAGAAGCAGTGCTTGGCGGCAAAGAGGCATGGCAGCGCGCAGGGATAAAATAAGAACTGGCTGCACCAATTTCAGCAGACCAAGCGCAGCACCAATTTTGCATAGCTGGAACTTACAGTTGTCGCTTAAGCTCATTTGCTCGGCTCTGCTTGCGAGTTCGTCGGCAGTCATTTGCGCAAGTAATCTGGGGAAAGTCGAGTGAGGCACTGCGCCGAATTAAATAACAATTTGAATACTGTCGAAGAAAAGAAAAGGCAGGGGAAGAGACAGGAAGAGCGGGGCCGATCCTTTAAGGCGTCAGGGCAAGCGGGTGTGCGGCAGAGTGGGGCAGAGCCCATCCAGCGGCCAAAATTTTTCAAAAAGGGGGCATGTTAGTCACTATCCAGCCAAAGACCAGAGGCAGGATGTCATGTGCCACATTTTCATAGAAAGGACCACTTCTGAGTACACGCGCAAAGCCAGTCTCCACGCCAGCCATTGCTGGTGGCCAGTGCTTGTTCGCGGGCTGTAAGGCCTGCTGCGATTTGGACACATGAAGAGGGGGAAACTATAGCTATTGAGAAGAGGAAGATGGAAACAGGGTCTGCACTACAGCGACTTGGGAGGCTGGAAGTTGGGATCGTCGTTGTTCTACACAGGTGGGAATCAAGCATCAGGCACAGCATAGCATGCATCCCATGCAATTAGCAAGCTGCATCTGCATCCAGAGGCTGCGCATAGTGCCCGCGAGTTGCTGCGTCGCTTCAATTAACGTGTGTGCGGCACTCACCTTGAACTGCTTGGACCACAGCATCGACGGGATCCACACGCGGGGGTACATAGTGCGCTCCTAATACAGAGAAAAAAAACACATTGAGACGGTGTCTAGTTAGCATAGGCGTGGGAAGGCGCAGCAGCAGCGTGCTTCTGGATGGCCGTGCAAGGCATGCATACCTCAAGCTCTGCAGACTTCTTGAACACAAAGGCAAGCACAGCGGAGGCGCCAAGTCCAACGATGACAGTGTTGCGCTTCCACGCCTTGGGCTGAGCCCACCAGCCACCAGCAGGGGACCAGACGTGTTTGGGATAAGGCTTGTGTGGTGTTCCTCCCTACACTTGGTTAGAATAAAAGGCAAGGGCATAGCCTGAGCTGATTAGCGCTTGCATGTATGCACGGCGGCAGGCAGGCAACCTGGGCAGTGCCCTCTGACTCCGTCTCGTAATGCCCACAGCCGTCTCTGCTAGCCTGCTGCTTTTGCTACGCCGCGTATACCAAGATTTCGCCGATCCACAAAGCTGATTCGTCTCGCCAGAACAAGCGTCCTGTCCTTCTTCGCTCACTCAACGTACCATTTTGCTTGATGTATGCGGTCTATAGAAGAAATGAGGCGCGCAATTTAAAGAAAGAGATAAAAAGGAGTGCTCAAATTGACAGAGCCAGCGCCAGCCTGCTCAAAGTGACTGCAGCAAAGCGAGCATCTACATCTGCTGATAACACCGGTTCGCTGAGCCGTATCCGAGCCAAGCGCAGCATCTGAGCCGCGTTTTCCACACAGGTGCTTGAGCCAGGTGGTGCAGCGTTGTAGCGCTGGTGGTGTATCGAGTGGAATTAGCGAAATAAAACAGTGTAGATATGTCAACATGGAGAGTCTAGGCAGTAGCGACAAAAGGAAAAAAACTAGAAATATACGTCTAAAAGCAAAACATGCGAGGCTGCACATCGTGTGCTAGTACTGGCAAGAGGGTGGGAATGCCCGTGCATTGAGCGGGTGAGGCAGCCAAGAGCGGTCCAGTGCGTCTAGGAACGACCACTCCGGAGACTCCTCTGTCTTGAAGCACCAGAAGAACCACCCAGCACCGCCTTTCTCGTATGCGTCCAGCTGAGCCTCAGCAAACCTTCTGCGAGCCTCGTTCTCTCTACCCTGCAGAGCAGCCTGGGGGAGGGCAAGCGACCACTCGCCTACAATGATGGGGAAGTACGTCGAGTTTGTCTTCAGGTCGCGCCCATTTTGACAGACAAGGCTCAGGTGTCTTTCCAGCGGCCAGTCGTCGATGCTGCGGTCAAACACATGGTAAATGTGCGTATCCAGCCAGGCATCAGTGTACCTGGTGTTCCAGTCCTGTGGCCAGCGCGATTGCCACCAGCTAAAGTCCTTGAATCCGCGGTCGACGATTGAGATGACTGGCGGCACCTTGCGCAGGCCATCTGAAATCAAAACATGTCCGCCCGTGTCGTACTCCCACAGCTTCTCAAAGTCCAAGGAGTCGATAAACGGCTCGTTGAGCAAGTCGATGGCGTCCACGGTCTCGCGCAGCAGCTGGTCGCTTGCAATGTACTTGAGCATCATCTGCAGTGCTCGCTTGGACAAGGCCACGTTGCGCGGATCACTAGTCCAATTTACCCCGCTCGTAGTTCCCGAGTTGTCAAAGCCGTTCTGGCTTCCGGGTGCTGTGTGCATGTCGGGGACCACACGCAATCCGTGCTTGCTGGCCCAGTACACAAGGCGCTTGAAATAGGGCAGACCGCCGCGCACGTACCCCTCGTCGGACTCGACGAACTCCCAGTGTCCGATGGGGATTCGCAAATGGGTCAGCCCGATACTTGCCAGCCGCTCTATTTCGGCTTCAGTCACCCAGGTTTCCCAGTGGCGCTTCATCAGCTGTGCTGTCGCTTCGGGACCCAGTCGGTTGCACAGCTGCAGATAGTCGTTTGGCTTGGGCTCGGGGATATCTGCTATCAGCGACGGCGTGATCCAGAACTCAGGCACCAAGAAGCCGCCGATATTCACCCCGCGAACCATCTTGTGGCCGTGGTACCCCATCCCAGAGCCATTTGGAGGAGGCGGCGGCGGCTGCTGTCTAACGTCGCCCAAAACGTCCTGTGTGGGGATGTAGCTTGGCGGCTTACGCAGACTAGGGCCAGGCGCATGGACGATGCCTCCTACTGTGATAGGGCTGGCTGCAGTGGACATTTTTGCTGTTGCGTTGTTTTGAAACCGCACTACCGACGATATGACCAAAGCAGCTGGCGGTGATGGCTCCATCAGTGTATTCAGTGGGGCGGTTGACTGAGCAGCAGGAGGTGGTGTGGATATGTTCTGTGCTTGAGTGGGCTTTACACCTGCGGAAGTGGCTGATTTCGTCTTTTGCACGCGGCCGCCGCCGCTTGGTTTCTTCTTTGTATTGCTTGCTGGGGAATTGGTGTGCTTGGTGTGCTGTGCTGCCACTGGGGTTGCTGAGGCTGTGTCATCTGTTTCAAGAGGCATCTCCGAGCTACTGCTACTATCGCCTTGCTCTTCTTGCGATTCTACCAAATCTGGGGGACTTTCTGACACTGGCACTGGCCAGTTGTCGGCTGGCATTTGGTCGTTGCTGTCATCTTGCTGTTGCTGATTAGCGGGCAGTTGAGAGAGCACCATGGGTGGTTGCCTAAATGGCCTGCGCTGCTGGGGAAACAGTGGGCTGCTGTCGTCATCCTGCTTTGGTGAGTTCATGTTGGCGTTGTTTAAGCTGTCTCCTGCGCTATCTGGCGGCAATTTCCAGTACATACCGGTGCCAAGTTGAAATTTCTGGTTGCTTGCTGTGCTGGCGGTGCTGGGGTTGGCAATTGATGGTTGTTTTGGCCCCTGCTGTTTCTGTTCTGGCACCTGTTGTGGTTGCGGCTGCGGCTGTGACTGTGGTTGTGGTTGTGGCTGTGGCTGCGGCTGTGGCTGTGGTTGTTGCTCTTGCTGCTGAAGCTGTTGAGTTTGCAGTGACTGTGACAAGAGTCCCAATATCGGAAGACTAGCAATTGAATCTGGTAGCTGAGGTACCTGTGCAGGTACAGGAGACGCAGGTGCGTTGACTTGAACTGGCGCCAGCGCTGGGGCTACCATCGGTCCAGGAGCAAGCGGCAAGGGCACTGCAGCCTGCCGCCCTGCGCTGGGATACGCTGGTGCATCCGGCACCTGGTACAGCTCCTTGTTGCCAATATCCTGGTTGGCGAGCACCTGCTGATACAAAGAATCGCCTGCTGCAAAATGGCGACATGCGATGGCCATGGCAGCCAAACGGCAAATATATTGCCTGTGCATGGCTGAACAGCAATCAAAAATACACGCGAAAAATGATAGAATGTCTAGATAACAGTACGAAGCTTGGTTTGGACAGGTATTCGCGCCTCTATTGTTGTCTGCGCCAATGAAGGACTAGTGTATACTAGGAACAATATTGAGACAATGCAGAGAAGCAAAGAGCAAGGAAAAGGAGACAATAGAAGGAAGAGGGCTGTCTATCGGAATGTTGCCACCTTGAATCCACGGCCAGAGGAGTCTTGCGATGGAGCTCAAATCTGGTCTTCTGCTTGCATCGAGCAATAGAGGAAAATAGTAGCACCAGGCAGCCAGCCGCCGGAGTAGATTAAATGAGTAGGAAGCTCATACAGCCCATGTATGAAACCTGGCCCGCATTGTTGTTCCAGTATACAACACCTCAGGCCAATATGGCCCCTACACACCTGTGTTTTGCGACATCCGTTCCCCCACATGCATGCAGCATCGTCTTTCCAGTCAAGCATGTCGCACTGGATGCGCTTTCCTGGCAGCCAGAAGAAATGCCGCCGTTCTAGGCCAGACGACAAGATATAGAGGTAATAACTGGTGTCGTCTGTTCGGTTACTGGCAATTACCACCCACAGGTATTGTATACTGCCACTCGAGATGCGAGGGAGTACTGAGGCAGTAGGATCCAAGATACAAACCCCTAGTCTTCTCTGAGATGGAACACGCAAAATAGTAATTGTCTGGCTTGGGTGAAATGAAATCCATTCGCAGCCAAAAAGAGCTGCACTCTGGTACGTACACGAGCAAGCGCATGTCAAGGTCGTTTCAGGGGAGCTATACTATACTGTGGCGATAGAAGGCAAAGCGGAAGCAGACGCTATGCGGGTCTTGCGCTGCCCAGGAAAGCCTACTTGGAGCAGACATAGTAGTCCCAGCCAGCAGGCGGGTTTGGAATAATGCCAGCATTCGAGAGCTTCATAAAGTTCCAGGCATCGGAGCGCTCAGTCTTGAAGTTCCAGAAAATCCAGCCGCTGGCCATCTCGTACGCCTGGAACTGAGCCATAGCGAATCTTTTCATAAAGGCCCTCTTGCTGTCGCTCCAAGTGGACATGTCCTCCTGGCCCTGGCAGGTAGCGCCAGGCACAATGGGATGGCCGGTCAAGTATGTGCCATCCCACCGGGTGCCGCGCTGGAACCCATTGAGCCATCCGGCGCAGTCAGTGGTGGCCAGGCTGAATTCGCCACAAATTGTTGGCGTACGGTAGTTGAACTGCTTGAGTCGCTCGCCATCGGCACAGGTCTTGTTGATGTGCTGGTCGTCCGAGAGCTGGAGCTGGTCCTCCATAAACACGTGGTAGATGTGGGTATCCAGATACACGTTGGACCAGCTCTGCGGGACCAGATCGCCCCATTGCTCCTGGGGCAGGAAGGCGTCATGGAAGACAAGCGACACTTGCGGCGCGATCGACCTAACTGTGCTGTAAGCCTGGGTGTAATAGTCGATGATCGTGCTCTTGTCGACGCCCCAGTTGGCAGGTTCGTTGACGGCCTGGATTCCGGTGACAATGGGGAACTCTCTGGCGATGTTGGCCAGCTCAGTGAGCGAGTCAAGGGACCTTTGAATGTCGGTGGGTCGCTTGGTCCACGTGATATCGCCGCGACGGCCCGAGTTGTCAAAGCCGTTCTGCGAGCCAGGCACGCCATGCAGGTCCAGCAGCACTTGCAGCTGGTACTTTGTGGCCCAGCCAAGAACCTGCTTCAAGTAGGGGATCTGGCCCTGGATGTAGGGCTCGGTGTAGTTGGGCGCCAGAGCCCAGTACCCGATGGGGATCCGAATTGTGTTGATGTGCATGCCAGCAAGCTCACGGATGTCGGTCTCTTGTACCCAAGACCTCCAATGCGCATGGAGTCTGCGCGTGCACTCATCTTTGCCCAGAGTGGCGCAGTAAGACCACTCGTCGATGGCTGGCGAGTTCGGTGTGCTTTCCCATTCTTTGAACAGAGACGGGGTAATCCAAGGTTCGAGGACAAAGAGGCCGCCAAGGTTGACACCACGGGTGGGAGGTCTGCTGTAGTCGCGTCTAGCGACCGGGGCGGCAGCAGAGCTAGCGATGCATAGAGTACCTGCTGCTATAGACAGCAGCAACTTGAATAGCATTATTGCGAGGGTGAGTGGATCTATAGGTGGAGAGCGGTGATTAAGGACAGTGGTCGTAGTGTGTACTGGTAGAACAGAGGAGTGGGGGTAGGAAAGGAGGTGGGATTAAAGGGCGGGAAGGTATAAGGGTAATGGAGAATGAAAGACCAAGAGAGAGAGAGAGAGAGAGTTTATATATGTACTAAATGGGCTGAACGTAGGAGTGCACGGAACAGGGAAGGACCAAGATGCGAACTGGCAAGCGACCTACAAGTACAAACAAGCAGCAGAAGAGAAGAGCGCTGTACGTGGAAGACAAACCATCAGTGCATGCGCGCTGTTTACAGAAACTTTTGGTCCATCTTCCCTAGGACAATGAGCCCCGAGGCGATGAAGAAATTGTGAGCGGTCACTGAATTCCACTGCTCCCATTGTGGCGGCCGCAAAGCAGGGATTGTCTTCCTGCTCATTTTTTGGCCAACAAGGCCATCTTGCATACTCGCTATCAGCCACATTCCAGCGTCAACGCCAGTACGGTTGGCGCTGCTATTTTGAGCAGTAGAGGAAACAATGGCTCCACCCCATTCACGCGGCAGATGCTGCGCAGACACGGAAGCTGAGCTGCAGGTAGGGAGCGAGTGCAGGGCTGGTGCCAAACATAGATCATGCAAGCTAAAGCATGCCGAGGCAGCACGTATACCTACCCTGTGTGTGAGTGTACAATACAAATATAGATGTGGTGAGTGGCCAGAAGAAAGTGCAAGGCAGGCAGTGATGGCTGAAGCTGGTGCTGAGTGAGGAGGGCCAGAGCACCGGGTGCCGCTCACTGGCATTTTTATACCGGGATGGCCGGTGCAAGCGATGCTATCGCTGCTGTTTTTCAGCAGTGTGACGAGTCCCTTGCATCCAGCTGCTCAATAGTGCTGCTAGTGCTGCGACGACAGCAGGCGACAAGAGGCTATTATTCAGTCTAAACTGCTGTCTCAGTATGGAAAGCAAGAAATCTGTACACCCATTTCTCTAATTTTTTGTTTGGGTCAGGAGAATGAGGTTGTGTGACTATTCGCCGGCACAATTATTGCTGCTGGCGCGGACTAGTTTGCACCTCGTGGAACACAGCCTTCACGCTAGCGGCAGCAATGTGCACTATTTGGAGTTTTGGCTCCCCTTGTCCAGCGCTGTGTTTGTTCGCTGCCAAGAGCGGTACAACACGCAAAAACGTCATTTCTTTGGTGCTGGTGGTGAGTATCCTTGGCGATCGCCTCGGCCAAAGCAAACTGCGCCGTGTTTGTTGTCCTGAAATGGCGATGGCCAGCAAGACATCATTGTGAGACGTGTATAGTGACAGCAATAGCCGAAGCAACAATGGATAGAGAGCAAAATTGCTACGAGAAAATAGTAGGCTAACGAAAGTAGCTTGGGTCTTTGGCCGAGCAGCTGCCTTGCATTCAGCTGCATTCACTCATGGCACCACGGTGACTCGAGCTTTATGTGCCATGCAGGATAGTCCAGCGCATACCTCGAATAGCGGCGGTCTGTGGGTGGGTTGGGAATCAGGCCACTCTGTGCAAGCTTGATGTAGTTCCAGTCGTCCGCATCCTCCGTCTTGAAGTTCCAAAAAATCCACCCGCTGCCCACCTCATACGCATCCATCTGTGCCTCGGCGAACTGCCTGAAGAAGGTGCGTGTTGCGTTGTCCCAGGCGCCAATAGAGTTCTGCCCAGTGCAGGTGGCGCCCTGGTAGACCGGCCCGTTCATCTCCCAGCTCAGTGTGCCGTCCCATCTGGCTCCCTTGCCAAACCCATTAAGCCACCTTGCGCAGTCTGTGGTTGCAAGCGACCACTCTCCCGTCACCGTCCACAGATGGGCGTTGAAGCTGCGCACGTTGGCGGCATCTTGGCAAGTGGCAGTCAGGTGGCCATCGCGCGACAACGTGATCCTGTCCTTGACAAAGACGTGGTAGGTATGGGTGTCCAGGATGACGTTGCTCCACCCAGCAATGTTCAGGTCGCTCCACTCTGCCGGCGAGAGGAACGCATCGTGGATCACATAGAGCACGCTTGGTGCGATGCTGCGAATGGCAGTGTAGGCGCGCTTGTAGAAATCAATGATCCCTTGCTTCGACAGTCCCCAGACCGCCGGCTCGTTGACAGCCTCGATGGCATCAACAACATTGGGATACTGCTTGGCAATGCTGGCTAGTCCCTGGAGTGCCGCAATAGTCCTGTCAATGTTTTCCTGTGTGTCTTGCCAGTGGATGCTGCCCAGCCTCCCCGAATTGTCGAATCCGTTCTGCGATCCCGGCGCGCCGTGCAGATCGAGGATTGCGTTGAGGCTGTACTTGCCAATCCACCCGAGGATCCGCTGCAGAAACGGCAGCTGGCCCTGAACGTAGGGCTCGCCGTCCTTGAGTGTGAACGCCCAGTACCCAATTGGGATCCGAATGTGGTTGATGCCCAAAGAAGCAAGTGTGGCAATGTCGGCCTCGGTTACCCATGTTCCCCAGTGCTGCGTCAGACGCGAGTAGCATTCGTCGTGGCCTAGGGCACTGCAGTATGACCACTCATCAACTACTTGGGGATACGGCTCCTCCCACTGCTTGAACAGAGAGGGGCGGATCCAGGGCTCCAACACAAACAGCCCGCCAAGGTTGACGCCGCGGATTGTATCACCTCCCTTGCCGAATCGCTTGGACAGATGAGCCAGGGTTGGTGCCGCATGGGCGCATGGTGCAAGCAGTGCCAGCAGCACCGCTCCAAGTTTGTGTATTAATTTCATTATCTGATTTAGAGGTAGCAGCGAATGAATACAGTTATATGCCTATGTCTATTGAATCAGAGAGAGGTCGTGTGGCCAGGATTGCAATGTAGTGCAGCAGGTATTAGATTGAATGCAAAAGCGGTGTATGAATTAGCAAAGCGTTGGAATGAGTTTTTTTGAGCACACACTGGTAAAGTATGATATACCGAGTGGACAGCTGGATGTGAGAGCGCGTGCAAGGTGCAATAGAGAGCACAAGAAGGGGTTGGAAAAGGGATATCTCTCAAATCGCTGCTTGCAGAGAACCAGTGTATTAAATGACGCGCAAGAGTGACGTATGCGGGACATTCACTACGCATGCGGTTGTGCACCTTACGGACTAACCAATCTATCCACACATATCTATGGACACAAGTCATATTTTTGGCGACATGCTGTGGCAACAATTTACCCCGCTCGTCCCCGCTCGCCCACAAGATATGCTAGAGCTGTGGACACGCAAGTAAAAGCATGGCCTTGGCCACTTTGCTCTTTGCAGCCACACCACCCCTCTTTGCAAACTGGCAGCAAGCAGCGATTAGGCACAAGCTTCAAAAGTGAGAGGGGGAAATGCTGCTATGCATGCTGGGATATTAAACGGGTTATAAATAGAGCATGGTGAACATATTGTGTATGCAAGCCATCGCTGCAAGCTAATTCCCATCTCGTGTACATTTGTTAAAAATAGTAGTTTAGGCTATATGAAAAGCAGCCACGCCTTCAGCTACATATGGCTCACGACATGATTGATACGGTACCTGTCTCTTGCCAAGTGCCTAGAGCAGATAGGCTGAAATGCTACAGGTTAACCTGAGATACCTGAAGAAGAAAAATATATGCTGGATAGTGGACAGAGCCGGATGAAGCCCGTTCCCCTCTGCCTGCATGGCCAATTTATACGCAGCAAATGTGAAAGACAGCATGTGTGTATTCACACTAGTAGTGCCTCTGTAGATGCTGGTAGCCAGATGCTTGTTCGTGTCTGGCATCTATACCCTTGCTCCCTCCCTGTCCTACTTGCCTTCGGTGTTTGGCATTATTGTTCACGAGATCGGGTGTGCGCCATGGCAACAATGACACGCAATGAGGGAGCGGATATTGCACACAATCTCAGACAGCACCCATGGCCATCATTACTTTGCACAAGACCAATTGCACTGCCCTGGCCGGAGTAGCGCACCTGGCTGCATGGATGCATCTTCAACGAGAAAAAAATTGTCGTGAAAATGCCGAATCCCATCCTTTGTGCTGGCTTTTGGCGAGCTCGCCCAAAGCTATGCCACGCAAGGCAAAGACGCCGACAACCACTGGCCGTGCCCAAGGGTGTTACATGCGGATTCAGAGGACACGGCAGGTAAATGCAAGCTGAGGCATCCGGTGCAAGGAGGAGCAATGGCCGGCCACAGGCAGCAGTAGACGGAGACGCAATCGCAGAAGAGCAAAACCAGCCGCAACATGGGGACATGTACTGCGCACAGAAAACAAACAGGGCACAGGGCACCCACCCATGGTGTTGATGGAATCAACCGACTGCTTGGGGATAAAGACACTAATAAGTGCCCATTCAGCTGCTCTTGTGCGTGGCCATGAAAAAGCAAATAAAAATGAGAAATCAGCCTCAAAGGCGAATCCCGTATAGCAGTCATCTGCCTGGTCACCCACATATTCCAGACACTAGACGTCACATCCGATGACCCTACTGCTCGCACATGCATCGCAGGAGGGGTTAGCATCCCGTTCTGCTTTCTGGCCTATCATTCAAACTGGATGCCAGTGTGCAATGGGTGGCTTGCTGATGAAAGAAAGCTCAGGTGAATGTGCTGAGACACGCCAATCCTGCTCTCGCTCTGCAGCCTTGCTTGTCTGCCGCAGGTGCTGGTGCAGAGCAGGCCGCTGCTGAAGCACCTTGTTGGCTGTGGAGAGTGTGGGGCTGCATAGAAATATTTTGTCTTTGCCACACTGGGCAGACATCCAAATGCCCCCGATGCGCAGCGGGCATGCACATCCTCTCTCCTGCAGTGTGCAGGCGACTCTCTGCACCTTGATACAGATATTGCTGGAACCCCTCTAAATCATACGAAAAATAAGGAAAAGACAAAAAACAACTGGCCACAGGCGGGCAAGGAATCCGCTCTCCACTATGCAAAAAACAGAATCACACGTTGGTGCCTCCGGTGCTGCAGTCGGCGTGGATGCTCTTGGCCACATCAATCCATTCAAGTGAGCTTGTGAACTCATCGTCATCCAGCGGCACTCTGTCATGCTCCCACACCACCAGCGAGCTGAATTGCCCCACAGACCTCAACTCGCGCTGCTCAGCAGGTGGCGGGGCTGGCGAATCGACCTCGAATGCGCCAGTGTCTTGTGCTTCCTGCGAGGTAACTGATTCCAATACCACATGGCCCGTGTAGTTGTCGGGCAGTGTGACGCTCCTGCCACAGAGCCGGCGTCCTCGGAACGAAGCCTCTAAAGACGTCAACAGGTGTTAATGGGATGGTCGTTTAGCGAAAGCGCCAAGGCTGCATAAATGGCATATGACAGGCGAAGCTGGACACTAGTACGTAGTACGTCCTGTGCTGGCCAGAGCAGGTGGCATGGCCACTTGGGCTACGTGGGTTTTATTGAAAACACTGCCGCTTACCATACGTCGTGTCGCCCTGCTGAGAAACTAGGAAGTATGCTGACGTCTTTGCAGGGCCATCGTGCTTGATCGAGCACGGAAGCAGGTTGGGAGCACTGACAATTACGTCATTCGCACTAGCCAGGCTCACTATATCGCGCTTGATACCACTGCCAGCTACTGCCATGGCTCCCTGTCCGTGCGATTCACCAGTGAGTAAATAGATGTTTCAAGTGGAAGTGAAAAGAGATGCGGAGCGAGACAAAGCTGCACGGTGGTTACTGTAAACAAAGCAGCAGCACAGAGCAACTATGGGGGGAAACTGAAAATTTGGAGCCTTGGCTGCTAATTCTCTGGCACGAACGGCTGGTTGAACGCATTGTGTAGCCGCTGCGCCTTGAGGTCGCCCACTCCTGGGCACAGCGTTAGCTCACCAACAGATGCGTGTGCCACATCCGCAAACGACCCAAAGTTCGAGGTCAGCGTCAGCACATCGGTTTTATTGACAGACTTGATGCTTGTTAGCGCCTTGGCCAGCCTCGCCATGTAGTTATCCTCCACACGCTCCCTGATCATGTCTGGCTGCCGGTACTCGAACGCCTTGAGCGTCTCTATGTAGCGACCAGCCTCGTCGAGCGACCAGGCCAGCAGCATGGTCATCTCGCCCAAAATGGCAGTGCGGTTGATTTCGCGCAGCGGGATCTTTGCGTCGTCCGTGTCGACAAGAACAAGGAGCAC
Organism: Martensiomyces pterosporus; assembly: GCA_025201845.1. Taxonomy (NCBI): domain Eukaryota; kingdom Fungi; phylum Kickxellomycota; class Kickxellomycetes; order Kickxellales; family Kickxellaceae; genus Martensiomyces; species Martensiomyces pterosporus. Next base: position 45,041 of record MU603996.1, on the reverse strand, counting down.
ACGCAGCTTGTAGTTCTTGCCCAGCTGCTCTATACGCTTGGTGATGTATTCCGGGTGCAGCCGGTGGTACTTGATGCTGAGGTATAGAATGCAGGATGACAGACCAACGACGTAGTCTGGGATAATGTCGCTGCTGTAGCTCCACCGCACGTTTCGAACGCAAGCCAGCACTGGGTTTCCGCGCTGCAGCTCGTTGACAAGCACACTTTGGCTGTGGCCCCGGCTGCTGGGGCTTGCTGACTGCGGTGTGCTTGCAGACGGCGCATTGGTGCGTATCGGCGTTGTTGGCGCTTGAGGCTGACTTTGCGCGCTGCTGCTTTCCGTACGTTCCACCTGCGTGTTCTGGCGTGGCGAGAGCAAGCTGGACGTCGACATGTCCAATGCAGCGTCTCGCATCACCGTGGCCGGTGCGAGTCGCCTTTCGGCCTCCAGCCGACTGCTTTCGATTTCGTCAACTGTGGGGATATGGAACCGCCTCCGCTTCTGCTGGTTCTCCTGTTCTGACATATTCGGAGAGCTCTGACGGAAACTATACGGGTGCCGAAGCAATAGGTCAAGTGAAACAGGCCTGCAGAGGAACCAGGCGTGCTAGAGCTGGGTTTATCAGCTGCGTTTTCCGCAGCTGGCCATTATGCATCTTGTGGGATGCCTCAGCAGGAAATGGTCATGCGCACTGCAGAAAAAAGCCCAAGAGTGCAGCAACTGGAGCCTTTTATTTGTAAACTGAATAGCGGAGTAAAATGCTAGCTGGCTCAGGGGAGAGCGTTGGCATAGTGCTTGCCCAGGAACGCCATTTCGCCGCCATAGCTGGCGCGGTTAAGCACAAAGAACCCATCAACAAGGCCGTTGACGCTGTTCCCGTCCTTGCTTCCAATGTTCCTGATGGGGCCTGTGGCGACCAGAGTCTCGTTGCGAAGCTGATCCCACCTGGGGTTGAAGTACTGGAGGATGGCCTGGCGCCTCATGTTGTAGAAGACGGACGTCTTTGTGCCGTCGGCCGAGAATGCGATGTGCGACCACGTGCCGGGAGGCAGTTCGATCTGGGTATCGTACTGGTGCCCGTCCTGCTCAAAAGTGACACGAGGCAGTGTGCCGTTGCTAATCAGGAGCCTTCCATCGCCTGACTCAAGGAGCACGGCGTTGGACTTTTGCGTGCCATCGGGCTTGACCCACAGGCCGATCGCATAGGGGTAGCGGATGCTCTCGAGAGGAGTGGAGATGTACGACTTGGGCGTGAGCTTGACGGCCTTGCCATGCCCCTCGCCGACATCAACAATGGTGGCGCCGTTGTTGAGCTTGCCGTCGTAGCCATTGCCGGACTTGTCCTTTACCGTGCCGTCCTCAAAGTTGTAGCTAACCACAAACTGGCCCTTGGAAGAAGGACGGCGAGTGAGCGTGATGCCTGGGATGTTCTCGCGCAGCTTCTTGGCCAGCGGCGCCCACTTGTCGTACGGAATGTGGTCGGAGTTCAGCGAGCCAGTCCACAGCTTCTCGGCAACGGCGCCAGCAGCCTTGGACACGCGGTCGTAGAGCTCGACGCGGGTGAAGGACTCGCCAAGGAAATCGTTCCAGTTGGCAAAGCCGCCGCCAGTCAGGAGCGGCTCCTTGGGATCCAGGTTCCTGCTCGAGTTGGTCTTGTCGAGGATGTCAAAGACCCAGGGCTCCCAGAGCTCATAGAGCTTCCTGTCGTCAAGGTAGTCCCAGTAGGACTGCGAGCGCGGCACAAGGTAGACGTCGGGAGCGTTTAGGTTGGACACCTTGTGGCCCCTCTTGACCAGATCCACGGGGTTCGAGTACGTCCAGTCCCAGTGATCCGTGTGGATGCTGCTGTTGATCTCGATGGTGCCGGGAAGCTTGACGTCAGACCCCCACATGCGGATTGTGCGGTTGAACTTGGCGCCGAAGAAGTCGTGGAAGTGGTTGATGAACTTGCGCGCCAGGTCGCCCTTCGTGGCGTCATACTCATCCGCGCCAATGCTGATCTCGCGCGAGTCGAACCACCCGACAAACTCGGTCCACAGCGACTCGACAAAGGTCCAGACCTCCTGGTTGCCCAAGTCGAGCCAGTCTCCACGCGCAGTGTCGTTGCGGATGGACCACTCGGGGTGGAACTTTGTGAAGCACAGGGAGTGAGCAGGGGTGTCGATCTCCGGGATCAGATCGAGGCCGCGTGCCTTGATGAAGTCCTGGAATGCGCGAATGTCCTGCTTGGTGTAGGCAGTGTCGTTGTTGGCGTACTTGGCAAACACGGGGTTGTCGGACTTTAGGCGGAACCCAGAGTACTTGGTGGCCCAGTCGGGCATGAGGTTCTTGGTCTGCATGCCGGGGTTGTCGTTGTAGTGGTGGTGCAGCGTGTTGTACTTGTAGAAGGACGTCAGAGTGGCGTACTCCTTGAGGTCGGACATGGGGATGGGCTTGCGGGCAATGTCCTGCATGAACTTTCTCTCGTTGTAGTTGGGGAAGTCACGAGCATGTCCCAGAGGAAGCGAGTATCCGCTCTCGTCAGCAAGGATGATCATCTGGAGCAGAGTGCGGGTGCCCCAGAAGGCGCCTCGCGAGGTGACGGCCTGGATCTCGATGCCCTTCTTGCCAATGTCCAAGTGGTACCCTTCGTTGTTCAGGCCGGCGTCCTTTGACTCGGCGCCGAGTGTGAGGAAGATGTCGTCCTTGGAGCGCTTGCTGGAAACAGCGACCTCGAGATCAAGGCCAGTGACGTGCTTGATGTCGGACTGGAAGCTCTTTGCAAAGTCGCTGAGCGTGGACGGGTTGGCCATGAACGAGTGCCGGGCATCGGCGGCCACACCGCTGGCATAGGCGGGGTCGACGACAATGCGCGTCGATTTGCTCAGCCTCCACGAGCCCTTCCCACCATCCCACTTTTGCAGGCTGGGGATGACAAAGGGCGTGGGGTTGGCGCAGTCGCTGTCGGCGGAAGATGTCTTTGAGGGCTGGACAGCGATGTCCGATGAGCCGTTGTCGGGAAGAGGGTTGGCCATGGCACTGATCGTACCCACGGCTGCCAGGGCGGCCAGGAAAGCAACACCAATGCTTCTCATGACTGATACCTAACTAAATTTGCAATAGCGGGTGTAATGTAGCAAGGGCTGGTAAATATTAATAATACAGGCGGTTGGAAGAAGGCTGGGGGGTTTGCTTGAGCTGATTGTAGCGTATATGCTGAGGGCCGGGGACAGCCACAGGCGCTTCTCTGCTGGGCGTTTTATAGTCCGTGGCAGCGGCGGCACTTGTCTCCTTTCGCGCCTTGGCCCTCATCCGCCTCCGCTTCGCCCTCCTCTTCTTCCAACACTTTGCCGAGCTGCGCTGTTTCCCGGCGATGGTGTTGTTGTTGTTGTGTTGACTCGGTGCATTCATCGCCAGCGTGGGTCCGAGAGGAGCTGATGTGCGAGTGTGCGGCCTTCTTGGAAGTACAGGGAATCTTCTGCGCAGACGTGCAGCAGCAGCGGCCGCGTTCCACGCCTTCCCGCTCCACCTCGATGTGGCCGCCAGATGCAGGCTGCCTCCACACAAAGGCGCTGCAAGCACACAGAAAAGCACGCATGAGCAGGAGCGGCAGTGAGGGATTTACGGAGAACACATGTCCACATGCACACACTGGGAAACGAGAAGGCGGCCCGCGCCTCCTCGCTTGCCGCTGCATCCGAGGCGCGGACCTGCAAGAGGCACCCCTGATCCTGAATTTGGAGGGTGCTGCCTTTTGCTGCCCTGCCAAAAGCGCACAGCAGATCTGCGCTCGGTCACTCGCCGGCTTTCCCTTTCTTTTACCATGGTTGGCCCATTCGCGGATGAATGTTCGGGTGATCAGATGCCGCTCTCTGCGGCCATCCTCACGCACAGTGGCACAAGAGAAAGGCGCAGCAGCAGCGAAGGTCATATGCCGTCCACCTCTGGTCCTGCGCAAACATTGTGCAGAGTGGATCCACAAAGAGACAATGGGCGCAAACTACATTTTGATTGCTTATTGTAATACCATTGATTGTAACGACAAAGCAAACAAGTGCCGAGAAGCCCGTCAAGAGAACATTGCGTGAACGGAGGCAAGGTACGATGTTCTGATTCGCCCGACAAGATAATCCATGTTCAGCACGCCCGATGGGTCATCTATTGCATCGGACCGTGCGGCGTTGACGTCTGTCAGGAGGGTGAACAGGGCATTTTGGTAGTCCGCCGTGCCAACGCCCTTGTACAGGGCGGCTGCGTTTTTGAAATTGCCGAGGAACATGGACACCTTTACGTATACGTCACGCTCGGGCTGAGAGCTTGTTTGGTAGCGTGGGAGTCGCTGGACCATTGCATATATTCCAAATTTTTGCCCAATGGTCCAAGCCGAGCCGCACCAGGCACTCGATATCAGGAGAACAGCAAGTGCGCTCTTCATTGTCAACAGATTTTTTTTGGGGGGAGGTATCTGCAACGAGCTGTGAAAGTGGAAGCGGTACTGGCGAGGAGCTTGTAGATGCTGAGGACGGACGAAGGAGTGGCAGGCAGGAATGCAACTGGCACAGGATGCAGCGCAGCTGCTAATATCCCTTGCTCATCCCCCTGACATTGGATTTGACAGTGTGGGAAATATCCCTTGCATGTCTTTTCTGAAACCTCTCTGTGTCTGACTTTTCTCACGCACACTACCCAACAACGCACGACTTGCTCGGTGGTTCAGGCGCCGGCAGCTTTCAATCTCTCCCCACACGTTCCTTGCAGGTGGCCTGCTACTGCACGAAGGGGGATTTGGACACGGGGATTACTTTTGAGGTGGCATTCGGCACAGCAGCCAGCTTTGCGCACAGTTCATTTACAGGTTTTCTGGATTAATGTGTGGCGTGATACGCAACTGCCAGCCTTTCAATTCAGCATCATATAAAGGTATAGGCTGATACAACAGTTTATTTTTGTCGTCTGATCCAAAGCAAGCAACCCGTGTCAGCCAGCCGTCTCCCCCTTTCTCTCCTCTCATTATCTTGTTCAAATGGGGATGCACGTCGGAGGAATGGGGATGAGTAGAATTCCTTACACAATATACCCCTGCATTCTTTGTTGGTTTTGTTGGGCGACAAGTTGACAGAGGGGCTGTGTGTGAGGAGGTGAGGAGGTGAGGAGGTAAGGAGGTAAGGAAGCAAGGAGGTAAGGAAGCAAGGAGGTAAGGAAGCAAGGAAGCAAAGAGGTAAGGAAGCAAGGAAGCAAGGAAGCAAGGAGGCAAAGAGGCAAGGGTACAAGTCGACATTTCGTATATAATGGAGGGGCACGGCCCGTGGTGGAGCTCTCAACAACCTCATCATCCTCACCGGTATATCCTCAGCTCGCCCCCCTCCATCCACACCTCGACAGGCAAACAGTCGCCAAAAGAACAAGCATTCATCAATCGCAAATATGAACTACGCCTCAATTGTCGCATCGCTCCTGTCGGTTGCCGGCCTCTCCCTTGTCCTCGCCGCACCCGCTCCGGCTGTCGTCCCCGAATACAAGGCCGTTGGAGACCTGCAGCACCCTTGCTTGAGCCATGTGTGCGAGGCAGGATTGGTCTGCGTTGAGCAGAACGTCCAGTGCTTCGCCGCTCCCTGCTATCCGATCCCCGAGTGCCACTAGGAATGCCACTGCCAGTAGTGTTCCTCGTTTCTTTTATATCCTTTATCTTTAATCCTTTTCTACTCAGTGCACGCTTGCCGTGGCGCTACCAATGCTAGTCAAATGTCCATTTCCTTTGCACAATTAGCGATTCTATACGCAGCGTGCGTTCACTGATGCGGTGTGCTATATATTCCAACTTGCCATGCGGAAGCTGATGTGTGATCGACTATTTACATTGAATAGTTCTAGAGAACAGCAGGTGCATGTGCATCTCAGGGCACCATGGGGCTGCCTGTGGTGCTCACTCGACGACGTCGCCCTGAGTCTTGCAGAATTTGCAGGTGCACTCGCGGCTGCATGTTGTGGTGGGAGCGCTCATAGCGTATCGCTGCTGTGCTTGTTCAAACCGGAACGCGGGGAGTGGTGTCTGCGTATGTGATGTGTTTGCTCGGCAGATGTGGAGAAGTGCGAAAGAGGAAAGGAAAATAGCTCGATAATGCTGCAAGTGCTGCTGCCCGTGGAGGAGAGACGAACGAGGCAGTCCCCCGCCTCGCTTTAAATGCGAGCCCCGCGCTCTCTTGCCCAGCCTCACCCTCATTTCGCTCCATTTAGCCTTTCAGCTCCAAATATCGCCTAATGCTTGCATTGTCCAAGCCTCTCTGTTTTCAGACATACCCTCTTTCCGCTTTTTCGTTAGCGTTATTTTGCTGGCCAGCGTCTTGCATGCCCACCTGGTTCAGGATGGGCTGAACTGGGGAAACCGATGTGGCCAGCGATCATATCGGATCACCGCTGATCGATCGCCGCCATAATTTGATCCGGGGATCCGCTAATGCCCGCCGCCACTGGCTTTCCCCGTTTGCTCTTTGGGTCGCTGACTATAAGATTGCGGGAGCCCCAGAGCGCTGATCGAGAGGAACTGTGCAGGCGCGCTGGCGGGCCGCTCATACCTTCGTCTCGCAAAAAACCTGTGCCCGCTCCTTGCTTTATCTCTCACCTTTGCTTTCTTCTCTTCTGTCTCTAGCATTACCTGTATTATTTGAGCCAGCCTCCCCTGCTCTTTTCGTCTCTATATAAATTCACTCTCTGGTTTTTGTTTTACTTTTTGTTTTTTTTTTTTGTTTTAAATCATGAACAGTGCTCTTTTCCGGTTGCGCACAAGCGTCGGTCTCCCCACCACTGCCTTGCGCCTGACCCGTAGCGGCACCGTTGCCGCGCACAAGGCTGCACCGGGCTACTACCTGGCCACCCGCCTTCTGCCATCGTCTGGCCTGCACACCTCCAGCGCAAGCAACAACGGCGGGCACATCAGTCCCATCAAGGCCTTTGCCGATTCGATTAAGCGCCAGGTGAAGGAGAACCAGGAGCTGCAGGAGAACATGAAGCTGCTCGAGGACCGCGGAAGCAAGATCTCCGACTCGGCTGCGATGAAGAAGACAAAGGAGGCTGCGTCGGCCAGTACCGAGGCCATTCGGAAGACCGCCCAAGTCGTTGGCAGTGCCATGGGCGACGGCATCAAGGCCGTGGCGGAGAACCCCGTGGCCAAGGCTACTGGCGAGGCTGTCAAGACCACGGCCAAGGCTGTGGGCACGGCAGCATCGGCAGCTACTGCTCCGATCAGAAACACCGAGGCGTACAAGGCTGTGGAGAAGAACATGAAGAGCTATGTGGATGAGGCGTCGCTGCAGTATGGCGGGTACAAGAACAAGGAGGAGAGGGCCAGGTCGCGGGTCCTCAGCCGCACCAACAAGGCACGGTCGTTTGCGGAGTACCAGAAGAACCGCGCGATCAAGGCAGACGAGAACGCCGGAGAGGGCGTGGTCCTGCACAAGGACTCCAAGTGGAAGGAGAGCTGGGATAACTTTAAGGCGACCAACTCGGTCATGCAGGGAGTCTTCCAGGCCAGGAAGAACTACCAGGAAAGCGAGAACCCTGTCATTGAGGCCTCAAGGGCGGTCACGGACAGAGTGCGCGGCGTGTTTGGGTTCTTCTTCAACGAGACTGAATCGGCGGCGGCTTTGCGCCAGATTCGCGATACCATCGATCCTGGGTTCAACCTCGAGGCGTTCATTCGCGAGTGCCGCGAGTTTATCATCCCAGAAATCCTCGACGCCTACTTGCACAGCGATGCCGAGACGCTCAAGGTGTGGTGCTCCGAGGCTTCGTACAATGTGCTGACGGCTATTTTCACTGCTCAGATCCAGCAGGGCGTGATCAGCGACTGCAAGATCCTTGACATGCGCCACGTCGACTTCCACTCGGCGCGCGTCCTTGAGAACGATGTGCCTGTGATCGTCGTCACTTTCCAGACGCAGGAGAACAACGTCTTCCGCGACAAAAAGAGTGGCGAGATCGTCCAGGGCTCCGAGGACGTCATTGAGGCTTGCCAGTACGTCTCGATCTTCACCAAGGTCCCCGAGAACGCCGACGACCCCGTCACTAACGGCTGGAAGATGATTGATCTTGCCAAGCAGTCCTCCCGGGCCACATGGTAGAATGAGCAGCAGCTGAACCCGGCTGTTTTCAAGCCAGCAAAATCTAAACCCCCTTTCTTAATGCCCCCATTTTCCTCAAATACAGTCATTATTCTGCATTTTATGCAAAGTACGGTGCTTTTATTCATTTTTGTCATCGATGTGCGATTGCTGAAGAAGGCTGTAGAGTGAAAGGGCAGCCCGGGCACGGCACCCGTGCACCCTTGATCTAGCAACACTCTTGCTCTACCACGATGCCTTGTCAACGCCAGGCAGATCGCCGTTCAGCGCATGGAGGCGAAACTGGAAGCGGCACATCCTCCACTCGTTGAAAATGCCGCGGCCACGGCCGGTAACGATGCAGCGGTTCTTGATAGCACTCGGGCTGGCCTCCCTGGGCGTGCGATTGAGTGCCAGCTGCGCCTGCATGCGAATTTGAGGCTCCATTGTCGTGTTGCGCGACAGGTACCGCCATATTGTCCGCTCCAGCTCCTTGTTGACGACCGCCTTGCGGGCCTTGATATCCCTGAGAACTCTTGAACGCATTTTTGCCGCTGTATGAATGTAAGTAGAGCAGAGACGCGAAATTGGAGGCGAGGCAGAAAGGCGAAGAAATTGGTGTTGAGCGGGTCTAGTAGCCAAACACGAGCCGCCGCATTTTGGCTTTGGTGCGATAACAAGAGCAGGCAGGGAGCCGAGCCGAGCCTGACCTCGATAGCCAGCTTTCCAGCAGGTATTTCTGGAGCCCATTCGCCCGCTTAAACTGCTCAGGCGCTGCTTACTAAAGCACACTGGATTCCCCCACCCAGCTGCCAGCAATGGGTCACATCAGATAGAGGCAGTTTTGCGCAAGCAGCCGCGCCGTTCCGCGGCGGAAGGCGCTGCAAGCCAATGTCATCATCACTGGTGCATTCGTGCAATACCGCCTATATAAAGGTCGAGAGTCTTGGCGCCCGCTGCCTGTGATCCACACGCTACTTCCGTTCAAGCTAAGCTGCCTCGGTAATCGCCCTTCCTCGCTCCCCCCCTCTTCTATCCACGCATTTTTTATTTGTATTGTTCGCTTCCCCTCTCTTTGCCCATGCTGTCAACTGCGCTGTACCGGCATGGCGTGGTGTCGTCGCTTGGCCGCATTCCACTTCAGAAGCTCGCGACGAGTGCGCATTTCCGTCAATTGAGCATGCTGGTAGGTAGCCTATTGGTATTGGAAGCAGGTGCCAGCAGCATGCACACACATAGCTACTGACCTCATGCGCAGCTGTGCCTTTCGCTTGCACGAACTGCTGTTTAGTCTACAGCTCGCCAGATCCAACTTCCCACTCGTGCACGCAGACACCAGTTCCCACGGCTATACAGTACCGATAATGGCGGCACCAAACAAGCCATCACTGAGCAGAGCAGGACCCTCGCACCAAAGGTCTCGAGCGCACAGCTCCCGTCGCCGATCCCACAGCAACAGCAGCAAAACGAATCCTCGGCCGAGGCAGAGAGCAGCAAGGCTAGCGGCCTCACAGTGGCAGAGAACAAACCCAAAAAGAGCAAAGGTGCAATGAGCAGGGCAGGGCTAAAGATCATTCTCAGCATGTTCAAGTACGTGTGGCCCAAGGGCGACTGGGCGACAAAGTCTCGCGTGATAGCAGCCCTAGTGCTGATGCTCGGCAGCAAGATGCTCAATGTCCAGGTGCCGATTATTTTCAAAGGCATCATCGATACGCTGAACATCGATGTCGTGGCCGCAGGCGGCACTTTGTCAACAGTTGCCACCGCAATGCTGATCGGGTACGGTGCAGCGCGTCTGGGTGCGGCGGCGTTCCAGGAGCTGCGCAATGCAATCTTTGCCAACGTGCAGCAGAGGGCGATCAGAAACCTGGCTCTCAATGTCTACAAGCACTTGCTGGACCTGGATATCCGCTTCCATCTGTCGCGCGAGACCGGCGGGCTGACTCGCGCTATTGACCGAGGCACCAAGGGAATCAGCTTCATCCTCTCATCGCTTGTCGTGCACCTTGCCCCGACGCTCCTGGAAATCGGCATAGTATCGGGAATTTTGGCGTACAACTTTGGTGCTCAGTATGCGGTGGTCACTGTGGCCACGATGGCCGTGTACATTGGGTTCACGCTGGCTATTACGCAGTGGCGCACAAAGTTCCGCCGCGACATGAATGTGGCCGACAACCGAGCAGCCACGGTAGCTGTTGACTCGCTGATCAACTACGAGTCCGTAAAGTACTTCAATGCCGAGAGTTTCCAGGCGCAGCAATACGACAGCGCACTGGCGAAGTACCAGAAGGCAGCGCTGAAGACGGCCGACAGCCTGGCGATTCTCAATGCGGGCCAAAACGTAATTTTCAGCACATCTTTGGCGATCATGATGTATATGGCGGCGCAGGGCGTGGTCAGCGGAGCGATGAGCGTCGGCGATATTGTCATGGTCAATGGCCTGGTCTTCCAGCTCTCCCTACCGCTGAACTTTTTGGGCAGCGTGTACCGCGAGATGAACCAGGCGGTCATTGATATGGACACGCTGTTCAACCTTGAGCGCGTGAAACCAGCAATCGCCGATACGCCCGACGCCAAGCCACTGGCACTCCAAGGTGGGTCAATCAGGTTTGATAACGTGAGCTTTGGGTACATCCCCGAAAGGCCCATTCTGAGGAACCTGAGCTTTGACATTCCACCGGGCTCCCGCGTTGCCTTTGTCGGACCCAGTGGATGCGGCAAGTCGACGATCCTGCGCTTGATCTTCCGGTTCTACGACCCCGATAAGGGCGGCATTGAGATCGATGGACAGGCGCTTGACCACGTGCAGCTGGAGTCTCTGCGTCGTGCCATCGGCGTCGTTCCTCAGGACATGCCGCTGTTCAACACGACTATCTTCCAAAACATCCTGTATGGCCGCACGTCAGCCACCAACGAGGAAGTGTATGAGGCAGCTAGGCGCTCGAACATCCACGAGACGATCAATTCGTGGCCCAAGCAGTACGACACGCAGGTGGGCGAGCGCGGACTGATGATCTCGGGTGGCGAAAAGCAGCGGATTGCTCTTGCCCGTGCGATACTCAAGCGGCCGCCCATTCTGTTCTTTGACGAAGGCACCTCAGCACTCGATGTGACTACCGAGCAGTCGATTCTGCGCAACATCCGCGAGATTCTTGATGAGCAAAAGTGCACGGCAATCTTCATTGCTCACAGACTGCGCACCATCATGGACGTTGATATTATCTTTGTGCTCAAGGACGGACAGGTCGTCGAGCAGGGCACACATTCGGAGCTGCTGGACAAAAACGGGGTGTACAGAGATATGTGGAACTTGCAAGAATCGCGAAGCCACATTAACTTGGCTCAAAAGCGGGACGAAAGCGTGACAGAACACGCCTGAGATCCGGTAGAGACCCTCGCTTTGTTTCTTTCTACTGATTTGGCGGCGCTCACATAAATACAATGTCAATTTTTCACGAAATATAGCCAGCGAGGAATAACTGCGGCCCCACGCTTCAAGAATCCACTTTGATGGGAAAAGCTCCATCACCGACTTGATGCGTGATGGCTGCAGGAAATACACCAGCTCCATCATCGACTTGATGCGTGATGGCTGCAGGAAATACACCAGCTCCATCATCGACTTGATGCGTGATGGCTGCTTAGTATTTATCAATGTGATTGGTGAGCCCCGAGCTACATGTGTTTGCTTTAAAGCAAACCAAGCTATGCACAGCAGGCAAAGCGGATGATGGAGCCGATATGCGCAGCAGATGAAACTGTTTAAGCGTGACCAAAGAGGTTTTTCACGGTTCGACCACCTTTGCTTTGTTGTCAGAATTGCTTGCAATGCTTGGGCAGAGACGCGTATAAATACTTGGGTTATTCTGCTTTTCCTCTGTGGTTCTTTACCCTTGCAAACAACCACAACGCTCTAACTATAGTACATCTGGTTTCCACCCCACTTCGCTCGCCCACTCAACAGCTCCAGCACATCTCCCTTGAGCAGCTGTGGTTAACTTTCCTACCTCTGCACCCGTTTATAAACATTGGAGGCACCTCACGGTCTTCCTTCCTAAAATCCATATTGTAAAATATCGTTTCAAGTCCGGCATTCAGCTAACTATGGACGAGCAGCAAGGCTCCCGTGCAGACGAGGCACTCAACCAGATCGCCATGCTTATAGGCGACCTGGTTGAG
>MU603996.1:13545-25518 GCA_025201845.1 Martensiomyces pterosporus | reverse complement strand
CAAGCGAGAGCATGATGCTGGACAGGGGCGTGCTGTTGCTGTTGCTGTCGCTGTCACTGTCGTTGTCGTCAAAGATCAAGCGTGTAGAGTTCCCACCAGCGCTATTCATTAGTAGCGGTTTGGTGGCAGTGCAGGTGGATGGCGTGTTGGCGTGTTGGCGTGTTGGCGTGTATATTTACTTTCTTCCTTTTGGCGTGGGCTGTTCCGGGTGTAGCTGGTAGCCGCCAGTGATGTTTGGAGATGAAGAGGTGCTGGTGGAGCGCGATTGCGCAGAGCTGCTGTGACCACAAAGACGTGGTGACATGCTCCCGCCCCACACCACTGCCGAGCAGTAACATCAAATACAATCACCACGACTATTGAGAATGTGGCAGTCACATACCATGCGTTGTGTCTTGCCTAAATTCGCTGATTTTGGAATCGCACCTGGGAAGTTAATATGCAGTCACATTGTAGCCTGGTGCTTGATCAAGGTGTCCGAGCATCTCTCGGCACAAACTGACAGTCCACATCTACCACTGGCCAACCAGACGGGCAGATAGCAGCGAGTGCATCCGGGTATTGCCTTATCTCTACATTTGCCAGGAAAATTTCGGCGCACCAAGTACCGAGGGCGGCTCGGGAGGGTCCTTATCTTAAAGAGATTTACCGCTGCTTTGAAAGCATGCATGTTGCGTGCACTGTGCACCCCACCAGGAGTCTTCGAGAATCCATGCTGCCGCAAATAAAAACATTGGTCCGCTATACATAGCAGCCTACTGCGGTAGCTCAGATCTGCTCTTCCTCGCACGGATCCGCTCTGCTCTCGCTTCCTTTACTGCCTCCCTATTTGGGGATCGTCTATCTCTGGGCACATGCACACAAACCAAGGCCAGTTCCCATCTATACACGCCTCTGTGTACCATGCAGCACAAGCACCAGACAGCGATCCTATTAAACGGCAGGCGGCTCTTGCCCTGCCCTTATCTCTTGGGTTTGCTACTATCAGTGAAGAGGCAGAATGAAAAGCCCGCGCTGGTCACCTGGGCGCATTTGTGCACTCGGACTGAAATGAACGGAGCGGATTTCTCTGTGTCCAAAATACCGAGCAGTGCTTGTGCCAGCTCATGCATAATGCCGATCCCCTTTGGTGGGCGGACAGCGTGGAAATATGGAAAGAGACAGGCGATGCGGTGCATGCTGTGCAGCAGGCACAAGGACGTGCAGCACATGACGGGATTTAACTCCTACATTTGGGCGTGTGCGCAAGAAAAATAGATGGCATCCTTGAGCAGGGCCAGGGAGCAGAACTGCTTGCAGCCGGCATTCGACATCGACCGAGCTTTTCTCCAAAGGACCTTTTAGACAGCACGCTTTTTTCTTTGCTTGGTGCAACCTTGCGACAGTATCGTGGTAGTGAGCACATGTAGGAAAGAGCTGTTTTTGGAGAACCTGTAGAGATGCACGGGCTGCTTCCCTCTACTTGTCTTATCGGTGCTGTAGACAAGACGAAGCACGCGTTTTTCTCCGTGGCAAGACAGCCATATTGAGACACAAAGGACAGCAGCCTTTGTCGCTGAGCATATCGCTGGGCACAGCGCGTGTGTATGAGGAAACAAGAGAAAGTGGGTGCCTTCCTTTGTTCCCCAAGTATGGCTCTCAGGGACATTGTGTGGCTGGGGAAGATTGGGGGATTGAGAATTTGGGCGGCAGCGGGCAGCGAAAGTAAAGTTGCATGGCAGCGAGACACATGCCCCAGTGCAGCGCTGGGCGAAAAGGCCGAGAGAAGGCGGGCGGCTACGGAGAGGAGCAGCAAAAGGAGGTCCGAAGCAGCGGCGAAAGGAGTAACAGCGAGGCAAAGGGGTGGCTGGGTACCCCTACCACTGACCGCCGCCTGTGACCGCGCAGCAAAAAACGCATTAGATGTGCAGTTAGGGATTGGCGCACTACAGCTGCTCTGGCACTCTTACTTGTCTTATCCTCAAACTCGCACGCCCGTCGCCGTTTCCGCACTAATTGTCAGACGTTGTTGTTTTACTGCAAAAAGAAGAAGCAAAGCAAGCAGAACGCGCTGCGTGCTTCGAGCCACCCGTTCCCATGCCTCAAGCCAAAGCTGAGAGTTGTGCGCGGCCGCATCTGCTCGCCCCGTGTAGTGCTCGATGTGCACGGTGTATATTCCGATTATAAAAGCAGATTGCAGAGCCCCGCCTTCTCCACTCCATCAAGCATTCATCCCCTCCACCTCGCTGTTCTGTCTGTATCGCTTCAACTCAGCTCGTCTGCCAGCTGCAATAAGCCTGCTACTCCGCCCTGTTTACTATCAACACTGTACTGCTTTCGTCGTACTTAATATACATACCCAAAATATGCCCATGTTTCGCAAGTTCGGCAACCCCGGGCCCCTCGGCCTTTCAGCCTTCGCGCTGACGACATTTGTGCTGTCGCTCCACAACGGAGGAATTGGGCAGAAGCTTGGGTCCCCGCCAAACGTCGTCACCGGCCTGGCTTTCTTCTACGGCGGCCTGTGCCAATTGCTGGCGGGCATGTGGGAGTTTGCCTCGGGCAACACATTCGGCGCTACTGCCTTCTCGTCCTACGGCGGATTCTGGATGTCCTATGCAGTCATCCTCGTCCCTGGGTTTGGCGTCGGCAGCGCACTTACTGCGGCTGGTGACACGGCCCACAGCCACGCCATTGGCATTTTCCTCCTCGGATGGGTCATCATGACATTCATCTTCTTCCTTGCCACGCTGCGCACCAACCTGGGTCTTTGCCTTCTGTTTGCGTTCCTTGATATCACGTTTATTCTGCTGTGCGCTGGCGAGTGGAACGCCAAGCCACATGTTGTTCAGGCTGGCGGGTACTTTGGGCTCTTCACTGCGCTGATTGCGTGGTACATTGCCGCATCCGACCTGATCACCAAGCAGAGCAGCTTCTTCACGCTGCCCAACCCCTCGCTGGCTCCCAGTGGAAATCGCGGGCCGGTTGTGGAGGAGGGCGATGTCAAGAGCGAGTCTGGCAACTAGCCTCCTCTTTCTCTTGTCGTGTGAACACGGGATAGCTCGTTTGTCCTCTGCGTGACGCTTTGTTTTCCTATATAGTCTGTAATAAATCCGCTGTTTCTCATTCGCCGCAGCACTGCTACTATTGCTCGCCTTGGGTACCAGCAGTCACTTCTTTTCTCTTCTTGCATTACTTGTGTGAGCAAACGGATGGAAAGAACATTACATGTTGGCTCTCACAAGCGGCCGCGCTGTGCCCTTGGCTTCGCATGTCTGCTGTGTATGTGATTCTATCGTGTGTGAAATCACAGCTACTCCTGAAATCCGATTTTCTTTGGCACTCTGCACACACTGTCTTGCGCTGCATTCCCTCCTGCTCTTTCCCCAAAAAGCTATTTTTAACAGAGGCGAATCCCGAGTCATCTTTGAAGTTCAAGGAAGCCAAGCTAAAAGGGAGCTGGTAGACGCCAGCAGGATCTCATCCGGGGTAAATGCCGCGAATAAGGCAGGCCCTTCATCAGTACAAAAACCATCGAGCAAAGTCCGAGCCTCATGGCGCAAGAGCGCACCATGCCTGCCTTCCTCGCCACAAACCCTCGGGTCATTACTGTCTGTAAGAACCCATTATAGAATTCCCTCGCCGATACCTTGTCAAGGAAAAAGGACTGCAAAATACCCGGCCTGCTGATCTGGAGCTTTCTGGGTCAAAGCCTATACTCCTTCTTGCTGACAAGCGAACAAGTGAAAACAAATGATAAGTACAGAAAATCCGTTCACAGGGGGTTTGGCCTGTCCACCGGACGATCCGGTGGCAGCTTTAGACCAGGGAGGTATGCAAACAGCTCCAGCAGCCCAGATTGCACCAGACTCGCTTCTTGAGGCGAAAATCGAAAAGATGAAGGAGACGCTCCGCCAAGCGGGGTATTCAGAAGAGGATATCGAGGAGATGAGCATGAATAAGAAGATAGACCAAGGGACCGAGTCCAGGGATGCGGCAAAGGTAGCATGCGAGATGGAGAAAATATCGGTCGAGCACAGGAAGGCTGCTGAAGAAGCAGACCAGGAAAGAGCAAGGTATGAAAAGGAACTAGACAAGTTCAAACATACCGAGGAAGGAATCGCAAAAGAAAAAGAGCGCCTCGACAAGGTGCTGAAGGATGAGAGAGAGAGATTTAAAGCCCAACAAAGAACATGGCTCCAAGCAGAGAAGAAACTGCACGATTGCGTCGAGAGACAGAAGGCGCTCCTGAACAAAACGAACGAGGTGTACAGGAACGTTCAGAACCAGGGCAGGTACAGAGACATCCTGCTGAAAGAGAGGGAAAAGGCCAGGCAGGAGCAGGCAGGAGCACAGACACAGTCGTATGCCTGGAAGGTGGCTACCGGAAGAAAGAGCGGAGCCATGCAGACGCAGCAGCGGGAGGAACACCAGGGGCGTCCAGCGGCTCCCGCTAGACATGTGGAGCCTCTATCAGCGGAAGAGCGGGAGAGGGCGGCGGAGAAATTCCCCCTGCCACCGTTCATACAAGAGAAGGATGTCGCGACGCTCCTGGTGGTGGACAACATCGGAGGGGGCTTGTCGCAGACCACTGGTTCTATCCGGAGGTAAAGAAGAGCGGGAGAGGGCGGCGGAGAAATTCCCCCTGCCACCGTTCATACAAGAGAAGGATGTCGCGACGCTCCTGGTGGTGGACAACATCGGAGGGTGCTTGTCGCAGACCACTGGTTCTATACGGAGGTCTCTGCAAAACGCGACAGGCGCAGAGATCCACATAAGGTGGATCGAACGCACTGGGCCGTCGTCAGTCGAGATCGTGACCAGAGTGAGCGAGTGGTCATCCCTCTGCGCCTACCTGGCACGGTCAAGGTTCTCCATACGCACATCCCTCTCCCCGGCAGACCCGCGGCCAAGTGGTCCAGTGGCACCGGAGAAGGCGCTCAAGGAGGCGCGTGCCCGCTGGTCGTCGTGGACACACCAGTTTGAGCACAGCATGATGGCAAGGCTGGGCAGCGAGCTGCTGGAACGCTACGCGGAGGCCGAGCAGGTCATGGAGGCAGTGCCCAGGCGCATAGCGCAGTCGCACACCTCCGAGGAAAGCGAAGCCCGCTGGTCGTCGTGGACACACCAGTTTGAGCACAGCATGATGGCAAGGCTGGGCAGCGAGCTGCTGGAACGCTACGCGGAGGCCGAGCAGGTCATGGAGGCAGTTCCCAGGCGCATAGCGCAGTCGCACGCCTCCGAGGAAGGAGAGATCGAGGACAAGTCCTTGGCAGCGCTGGTGGGCACGCGTCGACCAACAAGGTCGTTGAGTGAGGATGCACAGTCATCAGGAGATGAGGACCAGGGCGCACCCACTGCCCTGCCCCCAATAACGGGACAAACATCGAGCAGAAGGAGGAACGCCATTTCTGTCGAGCCGGTGGAAGGTTCATCATCGACGGACACAGATCCAGCGGAGGAGACTAGGGTGCCGCATGGACAAACCACCAAGGAGGTGGACACTGGCGACGAAGAGGAAGAGGAAGACAGCAATCTGGAAGACGACTGGACAGAGGAATCTGGAGACGACATGGAAGGGATGGACCTGGACGCCCAAGTACCTAAACAGAGAAAGGAGGTAGCAGTCCAGCCTACCGGGTGGAATGCCATTAAAATGACAAACACGCGAGGACCACCGCTCCCCAGACCCCCACAGGAAGAACCTCCTGCAGAGCCCACGACAGTTGACCCTGAGGAGTGGCGACAGTCAATGTCGCTCTCTCCGGGATGGGCCACACCACATCCTGCATCATGCATTATTGGCTGCGTTAATGCGAATGGGATCATTCACACCCACCATATTGACGCACTAGGACAGGTGTGCCAGGGGATGGCAGCCGACATACTGGCGGTCACTGAAACCCACTGGCAAGCAGAGGAGATCAAGAACAAGGAGGTTGCGCTCAGACGCAAGTACCGGCTCCACCTGCGAGCAACAACGCATCCGGCAGGCACCCGACAAAAAGGGGTGGCCCTGCTACTCTCAGACAGAATCAGCCAGCGTCAACACAGAGTGGACACTGCACACGGCCCAGAGAACACTGAGCTAGGGACAGCCATCAGGCTCTCGCTGGCATTCAGAAGATACAAGATACATATCATAGCAGTATACCGCCCTCCAGGGCCAGAAAACAGGAGCATCCGCAAGGAGACAGATGCCATAGTCCAGAAATGGCTAACGAATGCTCAACGGAAGCGGGCGGGCGTGGTTCTACTTGGTAGCCTGAATGAACAGCTGTGGGTGTCAGCCACAGATCACTCAGCAATCGGGCAACAACTTAAAGAGCACTACCAAGATGCCTGGAGGGCTGTGCATGGAGATCTCCCAGGGTACACCTACGAGCGAAGAGACACGTACAGCACCCTCGATTACATCTTCGTCAAAGGCAGGCTAAGAGACATGGTCAGACAAATAGCGATCATGACGGAAGAGTCCCCACTGGGAGAGGACCACCGGCAGGTTTGGGCGGAGATCGGTGGGATGGCCTTCTCGCGAAAGCCCGCTCGCATCCCCCTACAGCGCCAGCCTCGAATTGCCGCAGAGGCAGCACCCAACGAGCAGCGAGACCTGCTCACCAGGAAAGCGGAGCAGAAAGCAGGGAGCGAGGAGCCGCTGGAGGAGGTCATCTATCAGGCAGCTAAGGAGGCCCTGCCGTCAAAGGCACAGATTCGAGCCTGGACAAGGTGGAACCTCAAGCTGCACAGGGCTTCGGACCTTGGTAAGCGTCTGGCTCACCAGGTCTGTAAAGGGCAGGCCCAACAGCATCAATGGATGAAGCTCATGCAAGAGGCAGACTCTCTCCTCCCAGACGGAGCTCCCCAGCAGGTGATGCAGAAGGCACGCGAATTGGTGGCAGAGGAAGGCGCGTCTCGGCAGAGTTGGATGAGGCAGGCCAAGCAAGCAACTAACAACACCGTGCGGCGGCTCCAACAGCTGGTGCGCACCGAAGCAAAGAAAAGAAAAGTTCGTAGCATGAACAAAGCAGTGCAGCGCCGTTTCCAGCGGTTTGAGAGTAACCCTGGTTGCCCTGCACAGCCTCCGTCGAGGACGCCGCTACGGAGTACTGGACCAGGTTCTCCAAACAGATCCAGAGACGGGCCTGATGACTATTTAGATGATTTACCATCTAGAGCCCCAGGCCACAGACCAGCTGCGCAAGCTATGCAACGAGGCGCTGGAGGGGAAGGGGATGCCTCAGAGCTGGGTAGATGCAGCGGTCATCTCAATCCCCAAGAAGCCCATGACAGACGGGCAGCTGAGTGAATACAGACCAATCTCGCTGCTGGAGGTGACATGGAGGCTACTGACGCAGATTCTCACAGACAGGATGACAAAATGTATGGCACTAGCCATATGGCGAAGTGGAGGAAGCGCACCCTGGAACCGTAACTCACTAAGTAGTTGTATCCCACAATTGTAGCTGCCTATATTAGCTGACCCCACACAGGGGCGTGAATAAAACCAGCTCACTCATTCACACACTCTCTCTCTTGACGATCACTGGCACGAAAAAGGGAATGGTACTGGTGGTGAATCAGCAGCGGCTAATCTGGCTTCCGCTCCGCACCCTCCGGCGCCAGGTCGAGCTCCTCCTCTGCTGCAGCGGATACTCCGGATGGGACATTGGCGTGCACTTCGTCGACAATCGCCGCATCCAAGAACTCAACAGGACATATCGCCACAAGGATAAGCCAACGGACATTCTGTCCTTCCCATTCCACGAGGTAACGGTGCCCGAGGTGGACCTGCCGCGGACGGGAAATGAGGACGATATGAACCTCGGCGACATGTTCCTCTCCATGCCTTACATCTGGGAGGATTGCCGGGTGAATGGAGAGTCGCCCGTCGACCGCTTGCCCGTCTTGTTCACGCATGGGATATGCCACCTGATGGGACACGACCACGAGTTGGACGAGGATTACAGAAAGATGTCGCAGAGGGAGCAGGAGATCTTGCGGCGGTTTAGCCAGCTAAAGTGAATGCTTGTTTTCAATGTTGTACGTTTATACAGAGGGAAAAGGGTGATGTTGCGAGAAGAAGCGATAATGAATAAGAAAAGCGTCGAGTAGATAGATTTAGCGTAGAATAGCTCGGCCAACGTGCTATTCATTTAGCGCCAAACTGGCTTTTTGGCAGCACCAGCCAGCGACCTGAACGACAGCTCGCGCGTACTTGTTGTTGGCTTTGTCGGCGTAGTTCTTGCCGTCGGGTTGGTCAAAATGCGCGCCTGCCTCGACTTCCTGCGCGCACTGCCGAGTCTGATCGGTCCAGGGCCAACAATTGTGACGCCATTAGCCGCCGTGCCTTCATCGGCAGATCCACCGCCGCTATTCGATCGGGTCAGCCCACCTGCTGCTGTCTTTGACTTCAATATGCCCTTCAGGGGTTTGGCAGCAGCCGGCAGGGGCTCGTGGTGGGGGCTGCTTTCGGCACTCGCCCAGGAAGCCACTGAGGAGGCCGGCGAGATCTGTCCGTTGACTGAAGATCCGCTGCCGTTCGCTTGGGGCGGCGTCGCAGAGAGCGAGCTTGCTCTGCTGTCGCCGTTGGCTGCAAACTGCGCGGCTTTGCGTGTCCGCGGACTCAATGAAGTCTGCGACACGGCAAATGTTGAACGACCACCAACAGACACCACACTGTCCGAATCGTCGCTATGGGAGCGCTCCAGCGTCTGCCGAGCGACCGATCCACCGGCTGTACGCAGTGGCCTGCCAGCAGCAGTCGCTAATACACGACCAGCAGCCGACGACGAAGTGTGGTTGTCGCCGTTGGTCCTAGCATTGGCACTGCCATTCGTGGTGCCCGAAGTGGTAGCAGAGCGGAGTCGGCGTGGAGACGATGGGCCGCGTCCGCTCTCATTTGCTGATGAGCCACTGAACCTCACTGCCGAGCGGCCCAGAATGGCCTGCGACCGCTTGACAGGCGACGTCCTAATATGGCGCCCCGTCGCTGCAGCCACAGTTGTCGAGTTCGCCGTGCGCCTTGCCCTCGTGGTTCCAGCAACAGCCGCCGAAATGGCTGCTGCATTGGGCTGCCTGCCACTGGCCGTGGCCGCCGCACTCCTACCATTTGCCTTGCTGTCGAATCCACCAGCGGGGGATCTGTTGTGCCTCGCGCCACCCAACTCCGCATTTACGCTGCGGGGCACGTATGGCGAAGGCGGTGTAAGCGTCGACCCCGAAAACGACAGCTTCGACGGCCCACCCACCTCCTGGACACTCTTCATCGACGTGCGGACAGCACCAGTGGCCTCGGTGAAGCTCGTGATGGCTTGCATGTACACTTGCTCCAGTGCTCTCTCTGCACCATCCGACATCGAGCTGCCAGACCTCTGCTGAATGCGCTGGACATCGTGGATTGACCTCTTCAAGCTGCACAGACAAGTAGCAGTCAGGCGCAGGAGCATTGCGTTTTGCGTGGCCAGGTCCTGAGCAATGTGCTCGCCCAGCTCCACCCGACGCCTCAGCCCGTTGCGCTCGGCAGAGAGATCGAGCACACGGTGCTCCTGGTCCACTTGGTACCGCTGCTCCGCGGTCAGCTGCACCGAGGGAGGCACCTGCGCTGCACGATCGGCCATGTACATGTTCCGCTCGATCAGCTGGTTCGAGTGCTCGGCGTGTCTGCCAATGGTCTTCCGTTCGCGCGTCAGGTCCCTCAGAAGCTCATCCACCTGCTGTCTGAACACCAGCGACTGCTTCGTCAGCTGCATGTCCACAGCATCGCCCGCTGCCCCATCGCCACCGTCGATCTCCATCTCGTGGCCCAGGTGCTGGTGCTCCTGGTACAGCGTCTCGAATTGCTCGCGCCACCCCTTCAGCGAATCCACGTAATGGTCGTACCACTGGCCCACCGCTTGGGCCGACGACAGCTCCCACTTGGCCTCCCTCACAGGCGCATATGCCGTGGACATCTTGTTGCGCATGTCCTGGACGACCTGTATGGCCTGCGTCTGCTTTCGCAGCTCAGCCATCGCCTGCGCTGCCTGCGTCGCCTGCGCGCTGCTCCTACTGTTGGCTGCCGCGGCACCACTCGACACCCTATTTTTGAGCGCGGCGATCTCGCGCTGCAGCCTCTTGATTTCCTCGCTCTGCTCTCTGATCTTGCCCTGGTACTGTGCCAAATGCACCTTTGTTGACTTTGTGTTTTTGGCCACCGTCGTCTTGATGTTCTTTGCCCTGTTGGCGTATTTCAGGGTATTATGTGTTTCCTCGTAATATGTCGAGGCCGGCGACACGCAGGTGATCATCACCGTGCGGCAATTGCCGCCCAGCGAGAACTTGAGCAGGCGGGTGAGCTTGGAGTCGCGGTACGGAATGTGCCTCTTGTGTTTCTGGTCGCACAGGGCGTTAATGCAGTTTGCCAGGGCCAGGAGCGAGCGGTTGATGTTGGCGCCCTCGCGCATGCGTGCGCCGTTGTTGCGCGTCACTGTGGCTCGCTCGCTGCCGGCCAGATCGATGATGCTGAGGGTAGCCGAGGTGACATCCGTTTGGAGACCGCCCGACTTGGGCTTTTGCTTGATGTTGACCTGGAGCACGGCATGGCTGCGTGAGGACACGGCGTTGGCCTCGGTGGGGCTCATTGTGCGGTTGGCGTTCCCCCGCACCATCAGCCCCATAACCTCGTCTACGTTATGCGGAATGTGCTCGCTCAGCCCCGCAACAGTGACGCTCTGCCTTGCATCCTCGCGCAGAGCCAGTGCACCCGACACGGTACCGTCGGGGACGAGCAGATCGCGGATGGTCTCGTTGTAGACCTCGAGGTACGACAATGTGACTTCGATGGTTTTCTCGTCCTCAGCACTTGTCACTCTTTCGAACAGTTCTTGCATCGTGAGGAAGATGACACCGGGGTCCTCGGGGCATCCGCTGATAGTATATGTCTTGCCGCACCCGGTGGCGCCGTACGCAAAGACCGTGGCATTGTATCCGGCCATCACCGAGTCCAGCAGCCCCCTCGTTGTGCCTTCATACACGTCCCTCTGCGTGCTGTCTTCGCCATACACGCGGTCGAACACAAAGCGGATATCCTTGTGTCTTTTGTTGCTGGCACCCACGGGTGCACGCCGCCCGCTGGTGTCGTTTTCGTCGGGGGGATCGAAGACGAGGACGTGGTCATCTATGGTGTGGACCACCTTGCGGATGGCCTTGGCTGACGGCCCACGCCCCACGTCGTCTTGGTCGGCGGGGTCCTCGTAGTTCATAAAGTTGCGTGCTGTGGGGCCGAACTGAGATGTGCTGGGCTTGGCCAAGAGGGCTTTTTCCTTGCTGCTGAACGGACGGACGCGAACTGCCACCAAGATGGCAGCCTCTGAGGAGCCGCTTGGGCCCACAGTGCTGGGTGCTGCTTCTGTCACACTTACTGGCCGCACGGGCCCAGTGGACGCGATAGACGGCTCTTCAAGCATTGCTGTCTGTTCTGATGTTCACAGCTACCGAAGGACCGAGGTAGTGCTGGTATACTAAGGGCTGACTGGTTTGGATGTGACGAGCTGAAAATTCAGCCTCCGGTTGTCTTTTATCCCTGCCAAAATATCAAAGGTATCTATGGAGGCGAATGCGTCAAAGGGCTCTGAACAAAATTAGAAAGGCGGCAGTTGTGTAAATGAAGTACAAGCTCACAAAAAAAAAAAAAATAACAGAGAAGAGACAGATACGAAGAGGCAGCAGATGCAAAGTGGGGTGGAGCTGGAGCAGCTGCCCTACTGTTGTTTTGTTGACGTTTAAAATTTTTGGCTTGGGCACAATTGCAGAGTGGATGGATTTCCACGCTGTTGTTGTTTTGGCGCTTTCAGCCAATCAGCATCTCCGACAGAGGCAGCGCTGGAATGTCTTGTCATTTTTGACTTCACCCCGCTTCAGGCAGCGTTGGTTTATTAAGCTAGACAGAGAAGGGCCCGAGGCTACGGCCTGCTTAGCACGCCCAAATGGGGCGCTTGGCATAGATTGCAGGGTCGT
>MU603996.1:902-13240 GCA_025201845.1 Martensiomyces pterosporus | reverse complement strand
CAGCGTTGGTTTATTAAGCTAGACAGAGAAGGGCCCGAGGCTACGGCCTGCTTAGCACGCCCAAATGGGGCGCTTGGCATAGATTGCAGGGTCGTTGAAAATCAGGCTCTGGTTCAGCCCATTGATGCGCTCAACCTCCTCGGCACTAAGCGAGAACCCGAACAGATCCAAGTTCTCGTGCAGCCTCTTCGGGTTCGAGGACTTGGGGATAACCGCGCATCCACGCTCAATCGCCCAGCGCAGCAGGATCTGTGCGGGCGTCTTTCCGTGCTTCGCAGCAATCTCGCTAATAAGGTCATGCTGCAGCAAAGGCTTCGTGTTTGTGGGCACCATGTTGAGGGACTGATAGCTCGAGTCACCAAACGACGAGAACGCCGTCACTGCAATGCCCTCTGCGTGTGCCAAGTCCACCAGCTGCTTGCGGACCAAATACGGGTGCACCTCGATCTGAAGGACGGCGGGCTTCACCTTTGCATATGACAAGACGTCGTAGATAAGCGCTCCGGCAGTATTTGAAATGCCAATGTTCTTGGCCAGCCCTGCCTCGTACAGCTCCTCCATTCCTTCCCAGGTCTCTCTGTAAGGCACGTTGTCGTGGATAACGGGGCCGCCCACTTCGTAGGACCACTCTGCAGGGTACCGCACGTCAAAGGGCACGTACTTGAGCGCGATGGGGAAGTGGATCAGATAGAGGTCGAGGTAATCGAGACCCAAGTCGCTGAGGGAGCGGTCGATGGCTGGCCGGATGTGCTCGCGACGGTGATAGGTGTTCCACAGCTTGCCGGTGATGAAGAGGTCCGACCGCTTCACCAGGCCCTCATCCAGGGCGCGCCTGATGCCCTGTCCAACCTCCACTTCGTTGCCGTAGTCGCTGGCGCCGTCGAGGAGACGGTACCCGGCCTTGATCGCGTTGTACACTTGGTCTGCGGCTGTCGACTTTTCGAGCTTCCACAGGCCGAGGCCCACGGTGGGCATCTTGAGGCCGTTGCGGAGTGCGATGCTGCCTGATGTTGCTGCCATGACTAAGAAAGGGGAAGATAAAAAAATAGCTGCGAGTTAAGCTGTTACGAGGCGTGAGAATACGGGAATAGTCGAGAAATAGGATTCGGGGCACTTGAGCTCAAATCGCGCCCTTTTATATCCAGCAAGGCCGCTGCTTGCTTTTTGAGGTGCGTTTTGATCTGCAGAAGCAAACCCCTAGTCCGCAAAGCGTTTGTCTGCAAAGCGCTGGCACAAACACGGATGACGAATCGCTGCAGTCCCAGCAGCAAACTCTAACAGACATGGACATGAAATGGATGCAGGAGCCCGCAGTACATGATAACAAGGCTTGAAAGCCACACGGAAATAAACAAAATGTACACGATAAATTAACAGCCCAAAAAACAGCACGTCTACGACATTGTAAAGACAGAGTGTGATGCAGTTTTCTACGCGTTACAGCGGGTGCTTGTCTCTTTGGCCTTCCCAGACCCTTACTTGTTCCATGGGCAGCACCCGAGGCGAGACAAAGTACGAGCGAGGGCCAAATAGGCTGATGTCGCCCGAATCCGATGTCGAGACGGCACCCGTCGTAGTGCTGACACCTGTCAGGTGAGACTGGCGCGTGCCGTTGGAAACCACATTCCACAGCCACCGCCTATGAGGAGCAGTCCTTGGCCGCTCCGCCTCCGCAGCTGGCGACGCAGACGCTGCTGAATCGGGAAGCACAGCAACGTGCGGCCCTTGTATCAGCGACTTGAGGTATTTGGCCTTGTGCTGCCAGAAGCTCATTCTGCGGATGCCGCCGGCAGTCACTGGAAGCAGGATGCCTCGCCGATTCCATGGGTGCTCGGACCAGTGAGCCCGCAGACCGTCAAAGTACAGAAACTCGTCTCTGCACATGGATGTCGGGCACGCATAGCGCTCTGGAATGGCCGGGTATCCATCGACTGTGGCCACATTGAAGTACTCGTGCCGCAGCGGGGTGTCCGCCAGGGGGTAGGGGAACAGGGCATCGAGGAGCTCGTCGACTAGTGGTGCATGTGGCTGCTTGCCTGGCTTCCTTGCTGGCGCTTCTGCAAGGATCGTGTTGGGGGAAGACGGGCACTCTGTTGAGTCCGAGTCGCCGTACTCGTGCATATCCTTTTCCAAGGCCGAGAGGGATGTCAGCTCGCTTTCATCAAGCTGCAGCTTCACAGTCGGCGTGGCTGATGCCGACGAGTGTGTGGACGAGGAAATCATCGAAACGCGTTTGGCTGATTCCACACTGTCACTCTGGTGCTTCTGGCGCTGCTCAAAGAGAGCGTCAAGTGCCGCGATGGATGTGTTGATGGGCGGGGGTGTGTCAACACGCGTTATCACCCTGAGTTTGGGCGCTTGCGCTGGGTTGGTGCTGGCGGTGTTCTGGAGCATGCTGTTGCGAAGCGAATTGCTGACAACGAGATTCTGCAGGGCAGAAATCCTCCTGTGGGTGACTGAAGTCGACCGCTTCACGCCTTTGCCTGTCTTGATTTGTGTAGCATCAGGCATATCCAGAGATGCGCCGCGCCTTGCATCGGCGCCATGGTCAACCAGCATCACTGACTCTGACATTGCTGTGTATATGGCTAGTCAAAGTACAATTCTAGGCAGAATATGCGGAGAGTGGCCGCGTATAGTAGGAAAACAGTATAGCTAGAGCAGGCAAGTGCGCAGTGGTAGAAAGGAAAGGTGGGACGGAGGTGCTGGAGTAGGGGAGTGTGGGAGAGATATCAAATGTCACTTGGTTAGGATGCAAGTCTGCCTGATTCAAGTAGAAATCACGATGCGTCAGTGTATGCGAGCGTGCTTGGCTGTATGCGCAGGGCTGCTTTTTCTGTGTGTGTGTGCTTTTGCCTATCCGCGCAAGGAAGAGAGAGGGGGGAAATCGTATCTGAAAGCTGAGGCTTGGGTATTGGCAAGTCCATGCAGGCACCCTTTCCTTCCCAACTCATCCCTTATAAATCAAGAACCTGCTGAACACTGACCAGTAAAGGCTTTGCGCTGTTGCTGTGACGTACAAGACAGCGGAGGATATTTGGCTTGCCATCAAATACATGATGGGTTGCCAACCACACATACAAGCTGGCGCCTGTTTCTTGTGAACAATCGCAGCACATGTAGATTGGTTCTCATGCCAGTCACATGGGGCAACAAGGAATCACTATGAACAGGCGGAGTGGGACTTGAGTTCGGCGTGGCCAGGGAGATAGCGAAGAGATTATGTGGGTGTCACTGCTGCTCCGGGCTGCCAGAGTGCCCAGATGGCAGCTAGCTCCGGCGTTCATATGGCCTCTTTTAGTATGGTGTTCGATCACGCCTGTAGCGGGCCAAGTAACCGTGATTATTTTTGCACTTTTATAATGTGTATTAATTTGTATTAAACTCCAGTCATTACACCCAGCTCAGCTGAGACGGGGCTTTATCCCGACTCGTGGTTGCTAAATTAGCTAGCTGTTCCGCACTGGCAGCAAGGCTGGCTGTGGCGTCTTTAAATAGTGGCTGCCAGGGCAGAGCAGGTTCTGCCATCTTGCCAATATAGGTTTGAGCTGAAGGATGGAGAGGCGCGGAGGCCCATGCGCCTGAATTAACGCATACATGCTTCTCCCGATTCAGACGTGCAGCAAACAGCCTGTGTTCGTTGCCGATACAGCCAGATACACAAGAGAAGGATCTGCGCTGCCGAATTCTACGACTGACGTCGCCGGTCATGTCCTAGTATATGGCGTAATTTAATATCCCGTCCACAATGGATGCAATATGTGGACATGTTGCGGCACCAGCCCAAGTGTGCATTTGGCGCATGATTGTGATGTTGCTGATATTGCGGCTCGGCTCGGCTCTAGAGAACCGCAATGTGTTGCACATGATGCACCCCATAGCGACCATCGGCTCAGAAATTCTTGACCCGCACTGCTCGCGATTTGTGCCCCGCCGGCCCAAAAAAAAAAAAAGAAAAAACTCGTAGTGCTGTTTGATTTCCCCTGTTTTTGACTACAAATCTACCCTTTGTCTATTCCTTTCCTATCACTAGCACAAAAACTTGCGGGAAAACAGTAGTAGCATAGCGCAAGGTTCTGCTCAATGTCTGAGGAATTCACCGACGAGCACAAAAAGCTCTACCAATACGCGGGCAACTCCAACCTAGTGCTCACTGCCGACCGGTCCAAACTGCCGCGTCGCGGGGAGCGCGGGAAGGAAATCGAGTCCCTATGGGGCAAAATTGACGCCCGCGAGATGGGTGCCAGCGTACGCCACGAAGCACCCGCCAAGCCACGGAAAACAGACTCTGAGCGGACAGAGGAGGAGGAGAGGAAGGCCCAGGAGCGCAAGCGTCGTAGGCGCGAGCAGCGTGCGCTGAGGACAAACTACGGGTACTCGAATATCCTCACGGCCACAGACGATATCGAGGGTGTTTCGTATAGACCCAGGTCGCAGGAAACTCGCAGGGTGTGGGATCTGATCTTGGCTCAGTCACGCAAGTACCTGGGCGATCAGGCGCCGGAGGTCCTGCTTTCGGCGGCAGATGAGGTGCTGGCGCTGCTGAAGGACGATGGGATGAAGGAGGTGGAGAAGAAAAAGCAGGTCGAGTCGCTGCTTGGCACCGGTGTGCCAGATGCGGAGTTTTCCCGGTTCATCCAGCTTTCTCGCCAGATCACCGATTATGATGCGGACAATGAGGATGGCGTGGATGGGCAGGGCGGTGCGGAGCTCGGCGTGCCTGGTGCTGATGCACTGGACGACCAGTCGGGTGTGGCTGTCGTGTTTGGAGGGAGCGACGATGAAGATATGGAGGGACTTGGTGCACGTGAGGGCGAGGGTCCTACGGGTTACGTTGTTGGCGGAGAGAGCAGCGACAGCGACAGCGACGATGATGACGGAGACGAAGGCGAGACTCGTGGCGCCCCAGCCACTACTGCGGCGGATGGCTCTGATCACGAGTCTGATGCTAGCGAGGAGGGCGACGACGAAGCCGGCGGATACCGCACTGTCATTCATGGGTACAGCGAGAAGAACGCAAAGAAACTGAACCGCAGGAATGCCGAACGTGCTGCGGCTGCGGCTGCCAAAGCAGCTGCGTCGTCGACAACTAGCTTTGGCGCTGAAAAGACTTCGAGTGGAGATGCCGAGGCCAGTGGTGTTGGCCAGCCCAGTGCCTCAGCAAGCTCAAAGCAGAATGGCGATGCAGACAAGCTGACCCTGCGCAGCATCGATGCATTCTGGCTACAGCGGCAGATCAGCAAGCACTTCTCGGAGCCCCTCACTGTACAGGAGAAGACGCGTGATGCGACGCGCTTGCTGTCGAACAGAAAGCTCCCCCAGGGCGAGCTGGAAAACGAGCTTGCAGAGCTCTTCGATTATGAGCACTTTGAAACCGTGCAGATGCTTGTCCACAACCGCGAGGCCATTGTATGGTGCATGCGGCTGGCGCGTGCAGAGTCGGAGAACGACCAGGAGCAAAGGCAGATGATCGAGGAGGAGATGCGCGAAAGTGGCGCTGCGTGGATCATTGAGGCTCGTAATGGGTCTGGCGCTCTACGTGGTGGAGGCGACGAGGACGCCGATGGCGATGTTGAGATGCGCGACGATTCGCCAGCACAGCCTGCAGCAAGGCCAGACAACCGCAATGGCCACTCGGCGGCAGGTGCAGCAGCAGCTCGCAAGCCAGAGAAGCGCGCGCAGAAGGAGTATGTGCCCAAGCAGAACATCAATCTGTCTGAGCTGGCGTTCACCCAGGGAGGGCATTTGATGACCAACACGAAGTGGGTGCCACCCAAGGGCGCTGAAAAGATCGTGATGGCTGGATATGAGGAGATTCGTGTGCCTGCACCTGAGCGCCCCCCGCCACCGGGCGACGACGAGCCTGTCGTTCCAATCAGCAGCCTGCCTCAGTGGTCTCAGGCGGCATTTTCGGGTGCTAAAGAGCTCAACCGCATCCAGAGCCGCGTGTACTCGACAGCCTTTGAGGCCGACGACAACATGCTGATCTGCGCTCCCACCGGTGCCGGTAAGACAAACTGCGCGGCTCTTACGATGCTGCGCACTATTGGTCAGTTCCGCGACCCGCAGTCTGGCGAGATCAATGTGGACGCGTTCAAGATGGTATACATCGCTCCAATGAAAGCCTTGGTTGCCGAAGTTTCTGGGTCGTTCAGCAAGCGCCTGGGTCCTTTGGGACTCAAGGTGGCCGAGCTGACGGGAGACTCGCAGCTGACGAAGCAGCAGATTACCGAGACACAACTGATCGTCACCACGCCCGAGAAGTGGGACGTCATCACGAGAAAGGGCGGCGAGGGGAGCTATACCTCGCTTGTGCGCCTGGTGATCATCGATGAGATCCACCTGCTTCACGACGACCGCGGACCAGTCCTCGAGTCCCTCGTTTGCCGTCTCCTGCGCACTCAGGAGCAGACTCAGCAAAGAGTCCGCCTGGTGGGGCTCAGCGCCACCTTGCCCAACTACGAGGATGTGGCGACTTTCCTCCGCGTTCCGCGTGACCGTGGGCTGTTCTACTTTGACGCTAGATTCCGCCCCTGCCCCCTGCAGCAGGAGTTTGTTGGGATCACCGAGAAGAAGCACATCAAGCGACTGGAGAGGATGGACCAGGTGTGCTATGAGAAGGCCAAGAAGCATGCGGCGTCCAGCCAAGTCCTTGTGTTTGTGCACTCGCGCAAGGAGACGGTGAGGACGGCGCAGAGGCTGCGCGATATGGCTGTTGACGAGGCTGACACTGGCCTGTTTGTCAAGAGCGGCAGTGCGACAAGCGCGATCTTGCGCGATGAGGCGGAGGCCACGCGCGACCAGGCGCTCAAGGACCTTTTGCCGTTTGGGTTCGGCTGCCATCATGCTGGTATGTCGCGCGCCGATCGCCGCCTTATGGAGGACCTCTTTGCCGATGGCCGCATCAAGGTTTTGGTGTCTACAGCCACTCTCGCCTGGGGTGTCAATCTGCCCGCACATGCGGTTATCATCAAGGGTACCCAGGTGTACAACCCTGAGAAGGGCTGCTGGTGCGAGCTGTCGCCTCAGGATGTCCTTCAGATGCTCGGCCGTGCTGGTCGTCCGCAGTACGACACGTTTGGTGAGGGTGTTATCATCACCGCGCATAGCGAGCTCAGGTACTATCTGTCGCTCCTCAACCAGCAGCTGCCTATCGAGTCGCAGCTGGTGTCGAGGCTGGCTGACTCGCTTAATGCCGAGGTTGCGCTGGGCACCATTCGCTCGCGCGACGATGCTGTGGAGTGGCTTGGATACACCTATCTCTATGTGCGCATGCTGCGCAGCCCCTCCGTCTATGGTGTATCGCCGAGCGAGCTTGATGATGACCCAGCATTGACTGGGCGCCGCACTGATCTCGCCCATGCAGCGGCTGTTGAGCTCGAGAGGTGCTTCATGGTGCGCTATGACCGCAAGACGGGCAGACTGCAGCCCACGGAGCTTGGCCGTGTGGCGTCGCACTACTATATCAGCCACAGGTCGATGGCCGTGTACCAGCAGGACCTGCGTGCTGATGCTAGCGACATCGACATCTTGCGCGTGTTCTCTCTTTCTGACGAGTTCAGGCTCATTCCAGTTAGAGCCGAAGAGCGCGTTGAGCTGCAGCGCTTGCTGGAGCGCGTGCCTATACCCATGCGCGAATCGGCCGATAGCCCGTCTGCAAAGATCAATGTGCTGCTGCAGGCGTACATCGCACAGCTCAGCTTGACAGGGTTTGCCCTCGTGTCTGATATGGTTTATGTGACGCAGTCGGCTGGCCGCATCTTCCGTGCCCTGTTTGAGCTGTGCCTGCGCAGAGGGTGGGCTAGGGCTGCTTACAGAACACTGAATTGGTGCAAGCAGGTTGAGCGCCGCATGTGGCTCACCATGTCCCCACTAAGGCAGTTTGGAAAGGCGTGCCCCCAGGAGCTTCTGCGGTCTGTGGAGCGCAAGCCGTTCCCCTGGTCGCGCTACATCGACCTCAACCCGCAGGAGCTTGGCGAGCTGGTCGGCTCACCCAAGGCGGGTCGTCTGCTCCACCGACTGGTGCACCTGGTGCCGCGTCTTGAGATCAATGCCCATGTGCAGCCACTGACTCGCTCCCTCTTGAGATTCGAGCTGCACCTGACTCCCGATTTCCAGTGGGAGGATGCCGTGCATGGTGCTGCAGAGCAGTTCTGGATCTGGATCGAGGATGCCGATGGCGAAACGATCTTGCACTCGGAGCTGTTTGTGCTGAAGCGCATGTATGTTGGCGAGGAACACATCACGGAGTTCACGTGCTCTTTGAGCGAGCCCCTGCCGCCACACTACTTTGTGTGCGTTGTAAGCGACCGCTGGATTGGCGCGGAAACGCGGCTTGCAGTTTCGTTCAAGCATCTGAGCCTGCCCGACAAGGTGCTGCCGCCGACTGAGCTTCTGGATATGCAGCCCCTGAAGATCGCCGATCTACACGATGCCGAGTTTGAGTCGGTGTATAGAGAGCAGGAGGACTCGCCCTTGTACGGCACAGGTGCGTTTAATGCGATCCAAACGCAAGCGTTCCACACGCTTTATCGCACCGATGACAACTCGCTTGTCGCGGCGTCGCCTGGGTCAGGAAAGACGCTGGCGGCAGAGATTGCGCTTCTGCGGTTCTTCAAGCAAGAGGCTGCGCGTGCACACGGCGAGGGCAGCGATTACGTACGCAGACGCGCTGTCTACGTCGCGCCCTTCGCTTCTTTGGTGCGCAGCAGGGCGCGTGAGTGGCGGCGCAGGTTTGCCAGCGTCCAGGGCGGCAAGAACGTGGTGGTGCTGTCGGGAGACACGACGGCTGACTTGAAGCGGATTGAGAACGCGCATATCGTTCTTAGCACTCCCGGGCCGTGGGACGGACTCAGCAGACGCTGGCGCCAGCGCCAAAGGCATGGCGTCAGGGAGATTGGGCTGTTTATCGCAGACGAGCTCCATTGGGCTGGCGGCGCTGGCTTGGGGTCGTCGGCCGACGATGTGATGAGCGGGGGTGCTGAAGTCGGCGACGACGAAGATGATGCCGGCGCCGATGCATCGGGTGACCAGCTGGCTGCCACTTACGAGGTTGTCGTCAGCCGCATTAGGTATATGGCTGCGCAGCTTGAGCGGCCCATCCGTGTGGTTGCGCTCTCTGTACCACTGGCGAATGCGCGCGATGTGGCGGCGTGGATTGGCGCGCCGCCTTCAGCTGTGTTCAACTTCCACCCGGCTGTCAGACCGGTTCCTCTGGAGATCCACATCCAGACATCGACTGTTCCGCACTTTGCATCGCGGATGGCGGCGCTTGTGGCGCCCACTTACCGTGCAGTATGCGGCGACCCTACTGGAAGCAAGCGCAAGAGGTTTGTGGCTGCTGGCGATGCAGAGGCAATGGACGTTGACTCGTCGGAGACTGGCGGGGCCAGTGCGGTTGAAATCGACGAAGAAGCCCGGCAGCCGGCCATAGTTTTTGTGCCTAGCAGACGCCAATGCCGTCTTGTGGCCAGTGAGTTGCTGACGCTGGCTGCTGCCGACGGCGTGCCTTCAAGGTTCTTGCGTGCGGATCCTGCTGTTGTCGAGCCGATCATCAGCCATGTGAGCGATCGTGCGCTGCGCGAGTTCCTTGCGTACGGTGTTGGGTACTACCACGAGGCGCTGTCGCCGAAGGACCGCAGGATGGTTAGCGAGCTGTTCGCCTCGGGTGCCATCCAGGTGCTGGTGGCGAGCAGAGAGACTTGCTGGACACTGGACTCGATCCATGCGCACACGGTTGTCATCATGGG
Source organism: Martensiomyces pterosporus (assembly GCA_025201845.1). NCBI lineage: Eukaryota > Fungi > Kickxellomycota > Kickxellomycetes > Kickxellales > Kickxellaceae > Martensiomyces > Martensiomyces pterosporus. The sequence goes on along the minus strand of MU603996.1, from coordinate 3,491 downwards.
CGCCGAGCGGTACAACGGACGCGAGCACCGCTACACGGACTACCCGATCCCTGACGTATTGCAGATGATGGGCCGCGCATCAAGGCCGGGTGTTGACCAGCAGGGCCTGTGCGTGCTCATGTGCATGGCCAACAAGCGTGATTTCTACAAAAAGTTCCTCTACGAGCCCCTCCCGCTGGAGTCCCGGCTGGACGCTCAGCTGCACGATCCGATGAACAGCGAGGTGGTGGCAAAGACGATCGAAAACAAGCAGGACGCCGTGGACTACCTCACCTGGACCCTGATGTACCGCCGGCTGGTGCAGAACCCAAATTACTATGGACTGCAGGGGACGTCCCATCAGCACCTGTCGGATTACCTGTCGGAGCTCATCGAGTCCACACTGAATGATCTGGTGGCTGCAAAGTGCGTCGCGATGGATGAGGAGGAGATCGAGGTGTCGCCGACCAACCTGGGCATGATTGCGGCCTACTACCAGATCAGGTACCTCACTGTGGAGATGTTTGCCCTGTCGCTGTCGGCCAAGACCAAGCTGCGCGGTGTCTTGGATATTGTGTCGGCTGCGGACGAGTTTGAGTCGCTGCCAATTCGCCACAGGGAGGCGGGCATCCTGTCGAAGATCGCCAACCGCATCCCGGTGCCCCTGCCCAGTCTGGCTAGCGGTAGTACGGGTGCAGATCGATGGAACTCGCCCCGCGTCCGTACCCATCTGCTGCTTCAGGCGCATTTCTCGCGCCTCACGCTGCCCGCGGATCTGGCTGCCGACCAGGCGTGGGTCTTGGCACGTGTTTTGCCGCTGCTGCAGGCTATGGTGGACGTGTCGTCGTCCATGGCGTGGCTGACGCCGGCGCTGGCGTCGATGGAGCTGTCCCAGATGACGGTGCAGGCGGTTTGGGAGGGACGAGACCCCCTTGTTAAGCAGATCCCCCACCTGGGCACTGAGGAGAGGCTGCGGGCGTGCAAGGAACTGCAGGTAGAGAGCGTGTTTGATGTCATGGATATGGAGGACGAGGATAGGGCCAGCCTGCTCCACGGGCTGGCGCCTAAGCAGATTGGCGAGGTCGCCAAGTACGTCAATAGGTACCCGAACATTGAGGTCGAGTTTGAGATCCAGGATGAGGAGGAGATTGCGGCTGGCGAGTCGGTCGTCATCAGACTGGCGTTGGACCGCGAGTGGGATGACGAGGAGGAGGCCAGAAGCATCCCAGGGCCCGTGGTGGCGCCGTTCTTCCCGTATACGAGGGGCGAGGGCTGGTGGGCGGTTGTTGGTGACCCCCGCACGCAGTCCCTTGTGGCTGTGAAGAGGATTAGTGTGGGCAAGCAGCTGAATACCGTGCTGGAGTTTACTGCGCCTGAGGAGGTGGGCAAGGTCGTGTATAAGATGTTCCTCATGTGTGATGGGTACTTGGGATGCGACCAGGAGTTTGATCTCGAGCTGGATGTTCACCCCGCCGAGGACGACGACGAGGAATCTTCGGAGGAAGAGTGAATGTAGCGTAATTTTTCTTTTATTCCCCTTTTACGCTCTTTATACTGAAAGCTCATTGACATTGCAGCCTAGACATGTATGGCACACCTCTTGCATGTAGCTTTAACGTGATAGAAAATGTCGGCAGCGCATTCGGTCTGAAGTGAAGAATCGCTGTATTTGATGTTACTGCTCGGCAGTGGTGTGGAGCGGGGGCATGTCACCACGTCTTTGTGGTCACAGCAGCTCTGCGCAATCGCGCTCCACCAGCACCTCTTCATCTCCAAACATCACTGGCGGCTACCAGCTACACCCGGAACAGCCCACGCCAAAAGGAAGAAAGTAAATATACACGCCAACACGCCAACACGCCAACACGCCATCCACCTGCACTGCCACCAAACCGCTACTAATGAATAGCGCTGGTGGGAACTCTACACGCTTGATCTTTGACGACAACGACAGTGACAGCGACAGCGACAGCAACAGCACGCCCCTGTCCAGCATCATGCTCTCGCTTGCTGCACTCGTCCTCATCCTTGCTCTCCTCAAAGTCGTCTACGAGCGGTGGGTGACGCCGCTGTCCCGCGTCCCTGGGCGGCTCGTGCACTCGGTGACAAGCATTCCAATGCGCTACCACATGGTGCGCGGCACGCTGCCCGAGTTCCTCCTGCAGCTCCACCAGCAGTTTGGCCCCGTTGTGCGCATATCGCCGCAGCGCGTGTCGGTGGCCGACCCTGGCGCTGTCAGGCATGTGCTGAGCACGCACTACTTCCCAAAGACGCCCAGCTACGACATGCCCGCGGTGCTGCAGCCCAATGCGTTCTCAACAAGGTCGGCGGAGCTGAGCACGGAGAGGAGGCGGCAGATTGGGCCGGGGTTCTCGCACTGGCACCTGGCGCTGATGCAGGACGAGGTTGTTGCGTGCGCAGCCACTGCTGTCAGGCACAAGCTGGACGGGATGCTGGGCGAGGGCGGCGGCAGGGAGAGCGTGGTGGTGGACATTCACCGGTGGTTCTCGCTCATTGCGCTGGACGCCATTGGCGTGGTGGGGTTTGGCAGGCAGTTCGGGGCGCTGGAGCGCGGGGCGCACAAGCTCGTTCCGCTGCTGTCGCGCATCC